>JAHWFP010272314.1:0-56506 GCA_023313725.1 Lithobius niger
TATTACAATAATATTAGGAAAATGTAAGCACATGTCAATTAGGGCCAACTACTCCACCTTGCCACTCGGATTTTTAGCTTAACTTGGCAACTTCTCAAAAAAATCTCTCCCCCCCCCCCCTGTATTTCTAAAAGGCAGTAACTTTATAATTGCCACTCCATATATTCAAGGTGTAACTGAACCCCTTCAATCTCTACTACACACCGAGGGCATTCGACTGACCACCAAATACCACCCAAATTGTCTCTCCAAAAGTCAATTCAGCCAGACTTCAAACTTCCTGCACACCTAAAACGAAACACCACAAACTGGAGTCATATAGGAATGTCTACATTTACCCAAAGCTACACCAATCCATCCTTCCCGCGTTACACACGCAAAGTTACGAATCTATTGCCTATTAATGAATAAATGGCAAGAACCTTACCTATTAATGACACTGTCTGAAGCAGACAAGCAAACCCACAGTTGAATGCGACCTTTGTAATACTAATAGTGCCGAAACTGTTACACAATCTGTTCTAATGTAGTATCTACAAGAAATTTAGAGATGAGGAAGTTGTCAAACTTAAAAATAGACCTATTGAAACCTTATTGTGGTCTTCCACATCTAAGGACTTGAACATTAATACTGCTATAAGGCTTTTGTATACTAGGGAAGTTTTGCTGACGCTGTGAGTACTTTGTAAAATTATTCATTTAATACCAGTAACTTATTTCTATATTTGAACAACGTACTGCAGGCTACAAATGATTACTCCCATATGAGTTGGTAAGGGGAATGGGGTGTTTGAGGCTTAATGACGAATCGACAGCCCATATTAATTGGTTCTCTAAATTTATGTATTCCGCGTTTATCTGATGTAACTACTGTTCCCTTTGACGCTGATTTGTTTCCCTTGCTTAAAACCGTAATGTGCCTAGTGCATAAATTGAATTGAATTGAACTGACATCGCTAAACGAAGCAAGCAGTCTGCATTAAAGACTGGCCTTGTGAGGATACACAATACACTAGTCTGCGAAAGAAAGAAAAGACAACTGCCCCGCCTGGGACTCGAACCCAGGACATCCCGTTTACTAGCCGGGCGCTCTAACCACTGTGCTACCGGGGCGGGTACTGGCTACAGGCTCCAGCCGAGCTAAGTAGCTGTTCAATCATTCTCAGTGGTAACCTAGAGGACTGCTTCCTTCGTTTACCCTTTACCTTGTGAATTCTTCTTGGTTTGATATTGTTACTTTCTAAAACCTACACTTTTTTTAAACTTGATGGCTTAAATAACATTGTTATTGGTTTAGGGCAGGTCATACTTATAGTTAAAGAATACTGCCTGCTAAGTGAGCTACCTTTTTAATTAACAACTGAGCGGATACCTATGTATGGATCTACTATTATGTGTTGTCATCACATAAACTTGGCGTCGACACGCTAGTGTGTGTCTAGATAACTGATATACGACCAACTGACTTCTCCGACCCCTCAACCCGCCCAAAAAGAAAACATGTTCTGTTCTGACTTATAACAGCAGAAGCAGATTGCGAAACGCCACAAGAAAAGATTGACGTGAACACGAACGAAATTACTTTTTTCCCCTCAATCTCAAGTAATATAACTTAGGTTTATTTCGTTTTTTTTTTTGTCATGTCCGCACTGCTGTGTCCAGAAGTCAAATATAATTTGTGTACAGATTAGTTTCGGACGTGAAAATGTGTCACCATTACTTTTTTTTTTTTTTACGTTGAATTTACGTCAGCAAGGGTTGGATGACAACTTCTTAACAATTTCGTGAGTTTGGCGTCAACATGCGCAGCATCCATTCCAGAAAGTAGCTAAAACCCAACATTTTCCTGTAAAAGTTGCCGAAATCTTCAAACACAGACAACAGTCGTCCTCACGTATTGTCTGGGGTGGGTCGAAACGAACTACCCCATCCCGAAGCAAATTACATTCAGTGCCGGAAGGTACCGTACTTTAAAGCCATTAGCAGTTGTCGGACTCTTTCCTGAACAAAACCCAGACGTGAGCTGATCAAGAAGGAATATTAACAAACGGATTACTGAGACGATTCTGTGTAAGTGTCACGTACTCAGTGACCGTCACGGTTGGCAAAATTCTCGTTAATGGGAAATTTTGGCTGAAAAATTTTCTCATTCTAGTCTGTTTCATCAGCAAACCAGCATATCCAGGTGTACTTTTCCTATCGTGTAAATGCTGTGTAAATGCTGTGTAAATGCTGTGTAAATGCTGTGTAAATGCTTTAGTTTTCAACTGTATTATTTTTTTTAGGAAAGGTTTATCATATCAAAAAACAAAATTGGTAAAAGGGGCCGCCAAGTTCCGAATGGTTCGGCCCTTCAAAGGAGTGATATCAACACACCAAAACATTCGTCAAGTTAATCGCACCGCTTAATAGTTCGAAGGTAAAATGAAAACTAGAACATTGCTACTTTCGGTAGCAATGTTCAAATTTTTATTTAACGTCCAAATTATTATTCGGTGCGATTAAGTTGGCGAATGTTTTGGTGTGTTGATATCACTCCTTTGAAGGGCCGAACCATTCGGAACTTGGCGGCCCCTTTTACCAGTTTTGGTTTTTGATATGTAGCACTCCTTTTTTTTTAATTGTGTATTGACTCAACTCCACTACCGCGTGCAGATGTGTAATAAAGTGCCACATCAACAAGAAATTGGTTTTCAACATTTTGCTACTATCTTTTGCCTATAGGCCGAACGATTCTCAACTTAATCACCTCTTTATAGGTTTTTGGTTTGGTTTTAATTTTGTTGTAATTTGTTTTATTTAGTTAATTTTGGTGTGTTGATATCACTCCTTTGAAGGGCCGAACCACTCTCAACTTGGTGGCCTCTTTATCAGTTTTTGACTTTACCAGTTGGTTTATTTTTCGTAAATTGGACGTGAATACAATTTCTTTGCAACGTTGTTTAGATTTATCGTGATACACTAGTGTGTGTCTAGGCACGCACGTCAGTATACATGTTCTCATTGTCTGAACTTTGGCCGTCCAATGAGAGACGATGCCGACAATACTAACAGTGGTTATAACAATATTTTGGTACTTACGGGCCCTCCCACGCCATTCCCGTTACGCCCCCAAGCTCCACCATAAAAGGTACGCAGTTCGTATTGTACTGCACCCATTCGTCCAATTTCATAGCTGGAAGCCTTCCCGTTATCTCGACATCGATGAATAATCACCCTCTGGAAATTAACATGGGTATGAGCGGACTAGAGTTAGCTACCTAGCTAGCTATATAGTTACACATTTTCAACGTTATTGAGGGTTAGATTTTGCATTGAAAGCAGCTTAGCTGGCATTCCTACACGAGTTTTGTTTTTGTCAGGTGGGTCATTGCTCTCGATTTCAACACAATTTAAGCTTATGTACCGCATTATTATTTTTCCCCAAGTACCTGTAATGTGCCCAACTGTGCTTCAAGATATAAGACACTGACGAAATGGCGTCGCGCTACAATGGTTTACAACCTCGACAATTGAATTGATGTGGTGTTTGTTGTGATGTTTGTTGCCTAACTTGGCGCGACACACTAGCATGTGCCTAGATGTCGACACACTGTTAAAATTTCCGTAAAATTGCAATAAAAAGTGGAGGTAATTTGTTTCCAGTTTTTACAAGTGTAAAATTTCGAAGTCAAGACGTTATCTGAATAAAAGAATATTGGCTTTGTGTACTAACGAATCAAATATTCGGTAACCTTACGTCTGAAATGCACGTTCGAATAATCAGTTTGAATCATTACGGTACAAAGTAACGAAAACAAATTATACCAAACCTTTTTACCGTAATTTTACTAAACGTTTCCGCTGACTGCCATTCGTTATCTAATCCACTGAAAACTACACAAATGTTGTTTTACCCTGGAGGGGGACCCATGGAAGGGATCTTGGTTTTTACCCAAGAAGGCATCTTGCTAAACCTTAATCCCAGTTGTGTTGTTGGGCCTGAGGGTTTATCAGCCTATGTCTGCAAACAAATTCTCTATCAAATATATTTTGCACTAGCGAAAATTTTGTCATTATCTGTGTCTACTGCGAGCCTGACTGATTTCACACCACGGTGATTTCATACCATTTTTAAGTAAAAACTAAAGATCTGAAGAACTACAGGCCGACTACTGAAGAGACATGTAAGATAACGAAGTGTCAAGCATAATACAATGATGAAGTGTCGTGCTTGCAAACACACATCGATTACGTCACTAATTATGCAACGCTGACGTGACATGTCGCCCCATTTTTTATGAAACCAAGCAAGTACTGCGAGGGTTTGGTAGGCAGCAAAGGTGGGTGCCCTGTGACAGGGCAAAAAACTCGCAAGGCATACAACAGCAGTGTACATTTTCGACACCGTACTTTTAGTTTCTTGGTCACCTAACAACAACACACAAACAAGATGAGAATTTACATAATAAGGTCGTTGAAATAAGTATAAGCAAACAATCACTGTGATCGCTTTTCATCTTCGTGCACGTGTTATGTCTTTGCTACGGTGCCTAACAATTTCGTCTAAACCGTTGATTGTTGAAGAGTAAAATGAAAGAATTTGAGTAATAGTGTTGCGTTTGTAATTTGTAATTAGCTATAGTACAGGGTGCATGGCTCAGGGCCACAACCCTTAATAATTAATTGAATTGAAAGAATTCGTGTTTCAGCTAAAGGCATATAGTTTCGAATCAAACTAAGCCACGTTGTTAATTTCGAGGCCTTCTGGCCTTCTGGCCTCGAAATTTGCACCTAAACACGATGGAATGGCTTACTTATTTCGTAAATGCGGGCTTTCAGAGCTGATCTGAATTGTTTCAACTTGTACACCAACAATTAATGCGGAGCACGAGGTTTATCATTGCTATCTTGCAGAATGGCCGGCAACAATAAGGCCTGTCCAAGTGAAAACAAGACAGTAATGAGGCATTGTTCGGCCGGGCGATTTGCTTTGTGCGTCTCCCAGGAAACAAAAATGTCAAAGCCACCAGGCTAAAGATTTTAACACCACCCGTCCGTACAACAGACTTTACCAAGCAACACAACATTATTAGCCAGCGCAATTTTTTTCAGACAACGATGCTGGAATATGCATCGGCGTGCCAATTTTTAAAATGGTGCATCTACTGACTTGCATCACGGGATGCGCTGATTGAGTGAGCGAAGCGAACGAAAATCAGCGTTTGTTACCCAGTGCGCGCAAAAATTGGATTGAACAAGCTTGATTCACCTGAAAGCATTTGTTGGCCAGTGTGCACAAAATTGGGATTGAAGAAACTCAATTCGGTGAAACATGGACATACACATGAGCAACCAGTGTTGCAAACGGTGGATCCAAGACCAGCCGTGCGCATCACGGGCTTCCTCTAGTGATACAATAAAACTTTAAAAACAGGTTTTACCCAGCAGCACCAAATAATTACAAATACACCTACTCCTAACGTGTATTTGTAAGTATTTGGTGCTGCTGGGTACACCCAACCTGTTTTTAAGGTTTTATTATATCATTATCATTTTGTTTGTATGTTGTTGTTAGGTGACCAAGACACTAAAAGTATGGTGTCGAAAATTAACACTGCTGTTGTATGCCTTGCGAGTTTTTTGCCCTTTCACAGGGCTCCCACCTTTGCTGTCATTTTTTTATGTTAATTTATGCCGACAGCGTAAACAAAAATAAAATTCCGTGTAGTGCCGTGTGTACATCACTCGCGATTAATCTGTGCCGTACCTACATGAACTCAGACTTTATTGGACACGCCAAGCAAGAACAGGACAGTCGACAAAATTATCTTCCTTGATGTTATTTGGGGGTTTGATAAAGTAATAATTTTGGTGCGTGTTCACGTCAGTCGTTCTTGATGACATTTCGCAATCTTCCCCGGTAGTTCGATGGTAAAAAAGAAAAGAAGTTGGCCATTTTTTTTTTGTCAAATGTGCCACTTGGACGAAAGTTTGGCCCTTGAGTCAACATAGTGTTTGTTGTTTACACTGTAGATAAGTTTGAGGAAAAAAACTGAGGGTGAACTCAAAAACTGTTAACTTGGAGAAACACGTTGACGCACCAGTATGCACTTTTTTCCCATTCTAAGCCCTCTGTAGTTTAAGCCTCAATTTAAGCCTCAGCTGTTGCCGTCCTGGAACACTGTTTGTGGGTCAAGCTCCGGGATTATTTTATGGTGCAGGCTAAATAGTTTTATTTTGTATCTTTCATTTCACCTTTTAACTTCTCAACTTATTTTCCTTATGTCTTCTTTATTTTTTCTTTATATTTTCTTGTTTTCTTGTCTGTTTTTGTTCTGAGGCTGTCGTCGGTTTGAGTGTTCTGAGCGGGTTATATCGTGTTTCGCAAAATCCCATTTCGCAGAATCTCGTTTCGCAGAATATATATCTTTTTTAATTGCGTGGCTCCTTCGCGCTGCCGTGCTCGCTGCTGCTAAACACATAACATCATAACACACAAGTAATCACAAATTCACCCAATTAGGAATTCATTTTTAACTTCTCCAGTGTTAAACATATCAAAAACCAAAACTGGTAAAAGGGGCCGCCAAGTTCTGAATGGTTCGACCCTTCAAAGGAGTGATATCAACACACCAAAACATTCGCCAAGTTCATCGCACCGCTTAATAGTTCGAAGGTTAAATGAAAACTAGACATTGCTACTTTCGGTAGCAATGTTCAAGTTTTCATTTAACGTCCGAAGTATTATTCGGTACGATTAAGTTGGCGAATGTTTTGGTGTGTTGATATCACTCCTTTGAAGGGCCGAACCATTCAGAACTTGGCGGCCCCTTTTACCAGTTTTGGTTTTTGATATGATATCACTCCTTTTTTTTTAAATTGTGTTTTGGCTCAACTCCACTACTGTGCATATATGTACTATAAAGTGCCACGTCGACAAGAATTGGTTTTCAACAATTTGCTACTACCTTTTGCCTATAGGCCGAAACATTCTCAACTTAGTCACCTCTTTATGGGTTTTTGGTTTGGTTTTAATTTTGTTGTAATTTGTATTACAATATTTAGTTAGTTTTGGTGTGTTGATATCACTCCTTTGAAGGGCGACTCTCAACATAGTGGCCTCTTCAGCCGGTTTTTTGCTTTGTTTATTTTGCTTTGTTTTTACAGTTGGTTTGTTTTTCGTGAATTGGACGTGAAATTCAATTCCTTTGCAACGTTGTTTAGATTTATCGTGATGCACTAGTGTGTTTTTAGGCACGTACGTCAGTATCCACGTTCTCATTCTCCGAACTTTGGCCGCCCAATGAGAGACGATGCCGACAATACTAACAATGGTTATAACAATATTTTCGTACCTACGCACCCTACCACGCTATCCCTGATACGCCCCCTGGCTCCAAACCATAAAAGGTATGCAGTTCGTATTGTACTGCACCCATTCGTCCAATTTCATAGCTGGAAGCCTCCCCGTTATCTCGGTATCGATGAATAATCACCCTATGGGATTTAACATGGGGATGAGCGAATTAGCTAGCTAGCTAGCTGTACACATTTACAACGTTATTGACGGTCAGATTTTGCATTCAAAGGAGCTTAGATGGCATTCCTACACGAGTTAATTTTATGTCAGGTGGGTCATTGCTCTCGATTTCAACACAATTTAAGCTTTTGTACCGCATTATTATTTTTCCCCAAGTATCTGAAATGTGTCCAACTATGCTTCAAGATATAAGACACTGACGCTATGGCGCCGCGCTACAATGGTTTACAACCTAGACAATTGAACTGATGTGATGTTTGTTGTGATGATTGTTGCCTAACTTGGCGCGACACACTAGCGTGTGTCTAGATTTGTAAAGAAGATTTTCATTAAGGAAACGCGATTGCTGAAAAAAGTAATAAAAACCGTGCGAATTTTCAATGGTAAAACACCACCGTTTTTATTTACAACTTGTAAGCGTTAGCTGACGAGACTTATGCAGAAAATTAAAAGATGACTGACAACGGTGAAGTTTAACACCGAGGCGTTCAATTTTTTATGTGTGTATTACACACCTTGACCTTTTAAACTATTTAAATCACACTCGTTGCAAACATCTAGCTCTAAAAATTGATACGAATTGGGGGGGGGAGGGGTTGAGGCTTAATGATGTGTCAACAGTTAGTTCATCAGCGCCAACCTCAGCCACAGTGCACTGGTCCGGGTAGCCACTACGTCACACATTACAGAGATATGACCCAAATCTAGATCATATCGTACATCTGTACCTCCTGCAAAAATTAAAAAAGATCCCGAACAAGGGAACAGACTTATCGCCCAGTCGACACGCTGTGTCTGGCGGAAGAGGGAAACGGCGACGAACTCCATCAAGATGGCGAGTGACAATCAACAAGTAAGTGACGAACCATAACTTGCTTGTTGATTGTCACCATCTAGGATTGTCACACGAACTGGAAAGTGTGTTCGAACGTGTATGTTGTTGCTCGGACATTAGTAGCAATCCGTTTTACAGTTTTGCTTGTAAACTCAAACGTGCTGTGTGTGGGACTGCAGGCTGTGCATCAATTTCATATTTAACATTTTTGAAGTAGCTCAGGTAGCCAACAGACACGCTGACAGATGTGCTGTCATCTAATAAAGCAGTGACACGACGTAGCATTATTGTATATAACTCTATGCTGGAGCCTTAATGGGTTAGCTGCAAGGGGCACTGCAGAGAGAAACAGAAGGGCGTCATACTGAAGCCGATGCTGTCAAGAGTGATTTCTTAGACCTAAAACGCGCAATTTTTGTTGTTGGAGAAAACAACGTTACCTTAAGCCTAAGAAATCCGCTCTTCCATTGTTTTTCCCTCCATTTTTATGTAGTGCACCTTGTAGTTATGCCCTCCAAAACCATACTGGTGCCAATCTGGTGCCAATATGGCGGCAAATGTCACTGCTCTATAGTTTGCTGTTAGATTGCAGATTGCTCGGGGAATAAGACGTTCAGACGGCTGATACTCACTTAAACATGTTAAAGGGACATTCCTCTCAGTGCCATATTTCTCGATCCTCCACATCAATTATGGCTCCAAGGGTCTATTTACTTACCGTTAGTCTTTCTCATGCTAAAAATCCCTTTTAAAATGTGGCGTCGACGATATTTTCTGTTGCATATTGGGGAACTATATTTACTGAATCCTACACGTATATGATCCTTTGCACGCCTGCAATAACCTCGAAGTTTCATCTGTGCGCGCGCATGTACTAAGTTTAATCGTTTGCTAATAAATACTACGAGAACAAAAATCTAATTGACTACTGCTGTAAAAATTAAAAATAATTATGCCAATAGATTGCCGAAGAAAAATTATAATATACTAGCCTAAAGAATTATAAATTGTGATGTTAAAATACGAAAATCATTCCGGTTTGTGACGACACAATCGTTAACTTGATGCTGTTTCGTATACTATTTCCGTTGACCTTGCGCGAAGGCGATCTACGCGTGGCTGTTACAAGGCTTGCGGAATGTTATTAGGCAGGCGGAGTGTGCCTTTGAATTAAACACTAAAGTGCTCTGAATGTTGGTTCCTGCTTATTGCAACGATATGATCAGAGCAACAAGTTTCCCTGCGGCGTTGCCGGTGTTTTCTTTTGTTCAGAAATTTAATTTAGTAGAACTATCGGGAGAGTAAATAAAGCGTGCTGAGTGCCCTTGGTCTACAGCAGAATCTCGGCCAGCCGACAAGGCCCTCAGGCCCCAGTACTTATCTTGGTCAGCTGGTCAACCTGGCAGCCAATTTGCGGTCTCCAGAACTCCTCCAAGCCCAATGGCCCCATTTGGTTCCTGCAAGAGCTCATGTCATCTAGGCTAAATGACTTCCTGCTGTAATTGATTGAAAGGATATCGCAGAAAGTCTCCCTGTTTCGGTCAGCCACCGCCAGATTCGCAGATCCCAGATCAAGGGATGTGGTCACTAAAGGGGGTTCTGGTCACTAAAACACCATAAACGGACAAAAGTAACGCCCCGATTTTACAGTAGTGACCACGGATTCTGTAGAGTCCAAAATCTGCTACCGCTGCAACCGGTTAACAAGCTATCTTTCCGAGTTTTGTTTGACGCACAGTCGAAAATTCATCTGAAGACGTGTGGTGGCGATTGCAACACAATGAAGGCAAGCCAGGGCAGATAATTTTCTCATAATTTACTAGCAGTTTGTGTTTTCGACATTCACTGGGCCAAGGAACAAGGTGGCCTAATGGTTAGCATGACCGTCTCCAGTGCCAGAGAGCCCGGGTTCGAATCCGGCCTCAGCCACCCCCTGGCATTTTAGGGAAGAAAAGGGCCCTGTGATGTCTCGTGCTCATGTCGATTGTGGCATGTAAAAGAACCTATGAATTTCCGATGGTATTTACCTAGCGAAATTGTCCCATCTCTTTTTCTGGCGCCATGGCTACACGTCTGGGAGTTCGTCATAAGCAAAATCCTGATGCCTGGACCTATGTACACAACGATAAAAGCACCAATACAGTAATAAAGTGAAATCAAGCCAAAATGGTGCACAAAAAATACACAAATAGCGACTTTTCGGGTCGGAATACTACCCGTTTTCAAGCACACTTCACGCAAAAAAAACGAGCGTCAAAACATAAATAATACAACAACAGCAAGCATCAGTAAAATAAAAATATTAGTAAAAAGGACCTAAGTCGGGTTAAAGCCGACAATGGGGAACCTGACCTTCCACTGCAGAAAGCAGACCCGAACAGACCTACACTCTGCTTTCTGTAGTGGAAGGTCAGGTTTCCTAGTCGGCTTTAACCCGACTTAGGTCCTTTTTACTAATATTTTTATTTTACTGATGCTTGCTGTTGTTGTATTATTTATGTTTTGACGCTCGCTTTTTGTGTGAAGTGTGCTTGAAAAGGGGTAGTATTCCGACCCGAAACGTCGCTTTTTGTGTATTTTTTGTGTGCCAATTTGGCTTGCTTTCACTTTATTATGGACCTATGTACAGCATTTATTACTGTCCAGCGTTCGATCGTGTTTATTTTTGTAATCCGCTGACTTGAATGACCTGGTGACCCGAAAAGTAGGCTGACCTGGTAGCCAGTGATCTGGACTGATGTGGTGACCCATTCCGGCTCAGGGGAGGAAAATAAGGCCCGTTTTTTTTTGTTTTTTTTTCAAAATTTACAAATGGATTTATACATTTACTAGTAGAAAAACCACTTTTTTTAAATTAAAGTTGAGCACGGCAGACGGCTTAGTTTTTGCAGAATTTCTTGACAAAGAAAAAGTGTTTTCTATAAAAAATTGTACACCAATATATGGGAGACTGGGCAAACAACTCGGAACACCAGGCCTTAATTTTCCACACTGTATTTTAGTGTCTTGGTGACAATATATGCACACAATCTAAAGTTACGAGATGGGAAACCCACGCCAACGAAGCCTGCATGGATGCGGCCATATTGGAAGTGTTACCGCATCCTGGCTAGGTTGGCGTGGGTTTTCCACCTTGCAATTTTAGATTTTATGTATTATATTGTGACCAAGAAAGTAAAATACTGTGTCGAAAATTAATTGGTGCTCTTGTGACATGCCTTGCGACTTTTTTGCCTAATCAGAGGGCTCCCATCTTTTGCTGCCTGCCCAACTCGCGCAATACTTGTTTGGGTTCAGAAATTATACATTTGGCAATGACACTGATAATTGATCAAGCATGGTATTATCAGATAATTTTTTCGCATTGGTTCCGCCATCTTGTTTATAAACCAACGTTGTATTCTCGTGTCAAACGCCGCTTGAGCCTAGTTTAAGTATATAGGTCAGTGTTCTCAATCACTCGTTACATTCTCAAACTGATAAAAAAAACATCTCACGTAAGTTCTCGGTATTTTTTTTAAAGTTCGAAATGCATTTAGTGATTATCGAAAAATTTACCGATATTAAACTAGGCTCTTGTGGTAGTGTATTACTGGTAATCATTCAAAATATTTGCAAATTAAAACGGGGCTTTTCATATAAGCTAATCTATTACTTTTGACGCGGCTACTGGGTTACTGATGGGACCGACCCGAAATTTCGGGTAAGGTACTCAGGCCTGGCGATGCAATGATCTGGCCGAAACTTGACCCGATGATCTGGTTGATCCGGCCCAAATCTATTGTGTGATCCACGATATTTTCATCATTCTGAGGAAGGCATCGTTCGTACATGATGTTGAAATGTAAACACCATTAAAAAAACGTGTGCTGTGCGTACGTGTTTCGTAAGTCTCCGGAAGTAAAGCCCCTACGAAGGTGATAATAGCATTAATTGAAAGATAATCAAATTGCGCTTCTAATTGACCTATTTTTATTGTTTTTTTTTTTACCCGCAATTGCGAAGAAAACAGGTGTAAAAAGGTTTCATGACGTCATGGTTTGATCAAACATTTTATTAACGAACTTTGTAACATAACTACGTTTGGAAAATTGATTTGAAAAGAAAAAACACACCAAAATCGGCGACATAATTTGCGTAATATATTTTATATCAGCAACACGACACACACATTACACAAGATATCAAAATTGACGGATGGCTTCAACTGGTTATAAGCACGGGGAAAGCAGAGTATGAAAAAGGCTGTTAAACATTCGCGTTTCTGAAGCACGGGAAAAGTAGTGTAGAAAAGGATGTCAGACATTCGCGTTTCTGAAGTGCGGGAAAAGTAGAGTACAAAAAGCCTGTCAAACATTCGTGTTTCTGAAGCTCGGGAAAAATAGTGTAAAAGTCTGTCAAACTTTCGCGTTTCTGAAGCACGGGAAAAGTAGTGTAGAAAAGGCTGTCAAACATTCGCGTCTCTGAAGTGCGGGAAAAGTAGTGTAAAAAAAGCCTGTCAAACATTCGCGTTGCTGAAGTGCGGGAAATGAAGGGTAGAAAGAGGCTGTCAAACCTCCGAGTGTCTGAAGCACTGGAAAAATAGTGTAGAAAAAGAGCTGTCAAACATTCGCGTTTCTGAAGCAGGGAAAAGGAGGGTAGAAAAAGGGCTGTCAGACATTCGCGTTTCTGAAGCAGGGGAAAAGTAGGGTAGAAAAAGAGCTGCTAAACATTCGCGTTTCTGAAGCAGGGGAAAAGTACGGTAGAAAAGGGCTGTCAAACATTCGCGTTTCTGAAGCAGGGGAAAAGTAGGGTAGAAAAAGAGCTGCCAAACATTCGTGTTTCTGAAGCAGGGGAAAAATAGGGTAGAAAAAAAGGCTGTCAAACATTCGCGTTTTTGAAGCAGGGGAAAAGTAGGGTAGAAAAAGGCTGTCAAACTTTCGCGTTTCTGAAACACGAGGTGCGTAAAATGATCGAGCAAACTGAAAGATTTCCGTGGATAGTAAACTTTTTCGACGGAAAATAAACTCTTTTTATTTTGCACGAATGGCAGATATTATATGGCATGTGATTAACGTAATGTGTGCGATGCTTACACCGTAATAATCTGTATAATCGATTGTATGAAGCTCTGGAGGTTATCTAAATTACATGAAACATGGATGGACGTCAGTAGAGTGAGCTAAGCGAACAATACAGCTAGTTTCGTTTAAAAGTTGCGCGTCTTTGTTTAGTTTTATTGTGTGCAAGTCACACCGTAATGGTCCTGGAATGGCACTAGGCTTGTGGCCGTAGTCGCTGGGATGAGGTGGAGTTAACCCGTTTACGTATTGGTCACACTAACCTTACTCATTGCTTCCTTTTTTTTTTTGGAGGGAGGGGGGGTGTTGTATGTTGTTGGTGTCGACGGTGACTTACGGTCTGTCGCTTGCTTGACTGTTACCGTCTTGATGGCGTTCGTTGCCGTTTCCATCTTCCGCGAGACATACCGCATCAATCTGGCGCTAAGTCTGTCCTCCTGTCCGGGATCTATAAAATTTTTGAAAGATGTACAGATATATGATAACATTTAGATTTGGGATTTGTGTAACATCTCTTTAATGTCTAAATACAGATGCAAACCTACTTACGTTTCCTTTTGGACTAACATGTCAAACTGTCTGAGCAGGGAATGGAACCCAGGACCTTTGAAACCAAAGGCCGAGGTCCTACCGCTGAGCCATACTAACACGGCCAAAAGGAAACGTCCATAGGCAGCATTTAACACGTGCATATAATTATACATATGAACAAACACTTTCCAATCGCCACTGGAGGGACGCTTATTTGCCGCGCCATCCTCCAAGTGAAACGAATGGAGCACTTAAACGTGAAATAGTGATCATCATTTCACGTTTAAGTGTTCCATTTGTTTATAAGCATCCCTCCAGTGGCGATTGGAAAGTGTTTGTTTATAAGTATATATGCACGTGTTAAATGCTGTCTATGGACGTTTCCTTTTGGCCGTGTCAGTATGGCTCAGCGGTAGGACCTCGGTATTTGGTTTCAAAGGTCGTGGGTTCGATTCCCCGTTCAGGCAGTCTGACACATAAGTCCAAAAGGCAACGTAAATAGGTTTGCATGTGTATTTAGTTATTTCTAATTGTGAGCCTTTGGCTTTCCCATCTATCTCTTTAATGTGTGGCATGGTGGCAATCCGGACCACTGCACTGTGACTGAAGTTGGCGCTAATGACCTAGCCGTCGACGCACCATTAAGCCTCACTTACTTCCTCCCTCCTGGAATGGTAAAAAGCTCTGACCCTTAATTATTGTCGTAAATGTCCATCACCGTCTTTTGACGAGTTCTTGCAAGTTGTCCTCCGAGTCTTGTAAGCGACTCTTTAATTTCTAGAAAACCACTCTGGAGAAGCTTTTCTTTTATCCTTACATGATCGAGAGGCGGAACCACAATCCGCATTATTTTTCTGTACTTAAACATTTAAACATTTGACTTAAAACTGGCACCCGTTTAACATTTTGCTGTCAACTTGCGACATGCTACAGCTTGTAAGAGATGTCTCGACTGGCATAACTATAACTTGCGCAAAACCACGTAAAAAAAAAATGACTGCGGCACTTAAGCGTTCCTTTTTACAGCGTTTATTACTCTCTTAAGACTGTCTTTAAGACTGTTTGTCGGCCCACCCCCATGCCAAGGCGCAGCAAAAATTCCTTTTAACAGCCCCCAAGACCGAAGAAAAAAGCTGAGTCGACAAACAATTTGGACCTGGTTTTATAGGGCAGTGATGAGGGACAAATTAAAGGGGAGAAAAGCAGTAAAACTGCAGAGATTGTGGTTATCGAACCTGCAGATAAGAGGCATCCTCAGAACCCTTTGTAGGCCATACTTTTTCCCCAGCCACCAGACCCCCACCCAACGATTGACATCATCATTTAATACAACGATAAGGGGTTCCGATGACTTTGTGGGGAGGCATTTTAGTTAAGGATTGCCATCGTTATTGCTGGAAGATGCGGTTACTAAGTAGGATAGGGCAGCTTGAATTGTCACTAGCCGGAACGTTACGGCTGGCTAATCGGCAGTATTATTCTAAAATGGCGGAGCGTTAAAACCAAATGGGTTACCGGCTATAGGAAGGAACCGTTAAGACTTTGCCATCGCTAATACCAACAAACTATAAAGAGTACACTCTGGAAGATACTGCACACTGATAATCCACATCAGTCATTACGGTTACGTGGCCATCAGAAAAAGCATATTTTAGCAATGCGCTTTGAAAACGTCAAATCCTCTGCGTGTTTACAAGATGGGAGGACTCGCCATCAGTTGCGGAAAGAGATTCACGCAGAACCCCGTGCTCCCATTCTCCTTATGGGGTAGTGTAGACTGATCCCACTGCCGCAAAACTGCGTCATAAAATAGGTCATTCAAAAAGCCAGAATCCAAACCTAAGCGAATTTGTGTGATTTGTGTAGTCACGTACAATTATTTTGAAAAGTATTTGCTTAAAATGCGAGTGGCGCAGCAAGGAAAGTGACGAGGGGGTTGTAAGCGTGTCCGCTATATTTATTTGGCATGTATCAATGCGCTTTCACGAATTTACATCGATAATGACGAATCTCTTCCAAACGCCACCAGTAACATTCAGGAGGGATTACCCTTCTCCCCCTCAAAAGGAAGCAATGAGTAAGGTTGGTGTGACCAATAAGCAAACGGGCTAACACCACCTCTTCCCGGCGACTGCGGCGGCAAGCCAATCTCATTGCCCTTAATAGCCCTCAACTCTGAAGATACCGAAGTTGGTTTACCACGTGGTTTGTTTAATCTGTTTACGTCGTTTACGCTACTATTCATGCGAATTCTACGCCTATAGACTCAAGCCCTAACCAGACTGGCTGCTCGCGGCTGCACGCCGTCGTAGTATGGTGTAAAAAAGACTTCAATATTCGCCCTTAACGCAACGCCAACCACAAGATTGCTGCAATGTTGACCTTGTAAGCACGCAGTTACGCATACCTTCGCACGAAATTTTCTTCTGTCTGGAGAGGCCTTTACTGTCGACCTAAGGAACTTAACAAATGACCACCGTAACGTTGCTACATCGTTAAAACTGTAAGAGCGAAAAGGATATCCAAAAATGCATAAAGGGTCAGTTCTCCAATGTACAATGTTCCAACACCTGGGAACATCTACGAACGTCAATGTGATTTTTTTTAAGCGCCCTGTGATCAATTTACTGATGATGGTGACGTTAATTCTTCATTAACGATATGGCCTCCACCCACATTGCTGTCAGCCAAAGGATATTAATTTCAAACTAAAGGTAAAACTACTAAGTCCAAGCTTGCTAACTA
Organism: Lithobius niger; assembly: GCA_023313725.1. Classification (NCBI taxonomy): domain Eukaryota; kingdom Metazoa; phylum Arthropoda; class Chilopoda; order Lithobiomorpha; family Lithobiidae; genus Lithobius; species Lithobius niger. The sequence continues at coordinate 16,694 of JAHWFP010272314.1, forward strand.
TTCCTTCACAAAATCAGTTTTCAGAGAAGTTGAAACAAAATTTAAGCCAGTTCAACGCGCACAGGACGATGGTAGTGACTTTTAACCACTTATGCTCCGTCACTTGCTTGTTGATAGTCACCATCTTGATGTTATTTATCGCCGTTTCCATCTTCTGCAAGACAGAGCCCGTTCAATTGAGCAATAGGTATAGAGCTGGGGTTTGTTAACTATCTCTGTAATGTGTGGCGCAGTGTCAACCTAGACCACTGCGCTGTGCGAGTGAGGTTGGCGATAATGACCTAGCTGTCGACGCGCCATTAAGCCTCTTCCCTTCCACCCAGCAGCGATTGTTCACCAACCCCAGGTGGAAATGTTTACAATCGTTTTTCGAATTCTGGCCTTTCTTAACACAGGCATGAATAAAAAAGTGGCTTTGAAAACCATTGCAACATGGAGTGTAATATTAACGACGCTTTGAGTTATATATAGTTGTAGCGCAATATTGTGCACACTAAAGTTAATTTAATGTATCATTAATTGTGTTTTTTGATGAAACTGACTCTAAAATTGTTACAAATTAATGAACTCAGAACTGCATCGACAGTGAGTAATCCATGTCTTTCGAAACTTTTTTTTTTTTGTAATTTATGTTTATCCTCTTTCTTAAGTGGCATGACATGGCCCAGTGTAAGTAATATCTGTGGTTCTCATTTCTTTTTTTAAATAAGAAAAGTAGGAGGAAAGTAAATTATTCACCAAATATGTTGGGTACATAGAAAAAGTGCAGTTTGTTGAAATCCGCACAACTACATTCTTGCTTGTTTCAGCAATTTTACCTCCAATTTTGTTTTTCAGGCAGCAAGCTAAAATTTAAATTGCTCACTCATCCAAAGAACCTAGCTCTTAAATTCTGAATTTTTGTTCGGCCAAATGAACTGTAGATTTTTTACCACAGATGCGCACCAATGGAGAACCAATTACTTATACTATAATCATGTCACAAATTAATTTGCAGGCCAGCGGGAATAGTAAAACGGTTGTTTCCTGACTAAACAAAGCCCCCCCCCCCCCTAGCATACAAAGCAACAATGCTGTAATTTTTAACCAATAATTGTTGGTCTTGGTCCCCTAAAAACAAAATGTACACAACGTGAATACGGCGTTCTACATTTTGGACAGTGTTCTATGCCAATAGGCCGAAGAAAAATTGATCGATCATGAGGGTGCAATAGCAAAGGTTAACAAGGCCTTTGCTATCTGCAAACTTGCTCTAGCTTCTCAGCATATCATAGATGTTTGCAACACCCACATTCTTTACTCTGAAAAATTAGGCTTGGCCTTGAAGCCTATTATATTCCATTACTGCTAATAACAAAAGAATCATGTAAATACTGTTAAGAATTTTATCTCCATGCAGGCATGGGTGGACATGTTCCTCAAGTTACCTGTAAATATCTTGTAGCCTGGTTGGGTGACGTCATTTCAAGATGGCGGGGCTATGGGTGCTAGCAATCTTTTAACCTAATCGTATTTTTTAATTTTATTCATTTTGTACGTATTTCTGATTCATTTTTTGCTAGTTGTTTGTTATCACTAGGACAGCCCCTCCCCCTTATACGGCTAGTTTTAAGAATATTCCAAGAAGTACGGTTGTTTGAGGAAATATATTCTACTAGCATCGTACCCGGCTTCGCCCGGGGATTTGTTTGACCCGTGGTTGTTTCGCAGTATTTGCTCGGTGCTGCCTGATCGTTCACTGCAACAGTCGATTTTTATTTGTGTAACACTCCACCTTTCCGCCCATTTTCTCCCTCCCCTCCTCCTTTTATCCCGTCCTCTTCCTCTCCTCTTTGCTATACGTAGTTGAACATGTACCCGGCTCCCGGGTCCCGTGCTTGTTTGTTTGTTCTCTTCTAGGTTCAGTTAATGCGTAATCGTATGCTTAATGGTAACAGCTGTGGCTTAAGCGATGCGTACCGTGTGAAAAAGAAGTGTGCATGACGTCATGTAATACTTGCCCTTGAAATTACAACGGTGATTAGTTAGAAGGATAATTGTTCGACCAAATTGTTAGTCGAGGCAACAATGTGCCAATTTCAACTTCTTTTCAGGGCAACAACGTCCCAGTTTCAACTTCATGCCAAAGAATTGACACATCCGCACGTTTTCATTGTTCCCCTTCCGGTGGTCGTTGCGGTTGCGTCATTTCTGCTATGAGACTTTGGTTTATAATGTAAAGATTTGAATCTTAACGTTTATTTAAATGCACGCCCTATTTTTGAAGGAAACTTCCATTCTTATGAATTCCTATTGTTAAAAGTCCCCCGATATTTCTAAGAATAAAAAATATTTCCAGCGATTTTTGTCTATTTTTTCTCCTTTGTTGAGCCTTGTGAGTGTGACACAAGTTAGATAACCATCATCACAACAAACATCACATCAGTTCAATTGTCGAGGTTGTAAACCATTATTACATCTTCACGGAGTTGAGTCAATACACAATTTAAAAAAAATGGAGTGATAACATATCAAAAACCAAAATTGGTAAAAGGGGCCGCCAAGTTCCGAATGGTTCGGCCCTTCAAAGTAGTGATATCAACACACCAAAACATTCGCCAACTTAATCGCACCGAATAATACTTCGGACGTTAAATGAAAACTTGAACATTGCTACCGAAAGTAGCAATGTTATAGTTTTCATTTATCCTTCGAACTATTAAGCGGTGCGATTAACTTGGCGAATGTTTGGGTGTGTTGATATCACTCCTTTGAAGGGCCGAACCATTCGGAACTTGGCGGCCCCTTTTACCAATTTTAATTTTTGATATGATTTGTCTTCCCTCTCCATTGCATGGCCGAGTGAATTTAGGTCGACTGGATCCCTGGTCACGGCTGTGATCTTAATAATGGGTTCAGTGAGTTATCTTTATGCCAGTGGAGGATGTGGCCATAGCGATTAAGGCGCTATGCAAGTTATCTGGGGGCGAACTGGGTAGCCGGTTCGAATCCGGGTCATACCAGTCCAACGAAACGTAAGTGCATAAAGGTGGCTTACTGAACTACGTTATTTCTAGTGTATGTTTTTCGCTATTGGCTAATTTCCAATTTTCCTTAATATTTCTAAGAATAGCAGAGCATTGTTGTGATTTTTTTTTGCATGAAAATACGGTGATTTTCCCTTAGCAGTCACCCAAGCCGTCATAGATTTAGTTAGAGACAGAGTTAAGAGAGGCCTAGGTCCCGTTTGCATGAAAATAATGTGACTGGAAAAACATACATCAGTACTATATACATCTTTGTTGAAAACATAATTCGAATCATTACTTATACAGACAATTCCGTTTGACAGACATACATATGAAAAAAAAACCGAGATTGCCACTGCGGACGACAATACCATTGTGGGCACACACGCAAACACACAAACAAACAAAACAACCAAATTTTACGATCTTAGTCATATAGATTCCTTGTATTCACGCTGTGTACATTGTGATTTTAGGTGACCAAAACCAACAATTTTTGGTTGAAAATGAAAACTTTTTTTGTGGTCTGCATGCTTTGCGGGGCTTTGTTTGGTCAGGAAACAACCTTTTTGCAATTACTTTGTACCGTTTTTTTGTTTTTTTTTGTTGTCGAAGGACGGCTCCCATGCAGAGATGGAGGGTCCCAAACAAACCCACGGGCGCTACTATTGGTATAATAGTGATGTTTAGTTTAAGGATGAACATTTCTCTCCTAAGATAAACTCTTCGAAACTTCATCCTGGTACTCACGAAGTTCCATCGTCCAATCACGTTTAATACGAGCCCCTAGCCTCAGGGAAACGTAAACTATCAACGTGTGCGGGGTAGCAGTGACAAGTCTTTCCAATACCTTTTCTGTGGATTGTTCTCCTGTCAGAGCGACAAGCGCGAATCTCGGTGAGAGCCGTTGATAAGGCCAGTAGTGTGTAGGGGGGCGGGGAGCACTCCTGTGGCACCATTTGAGTGTTTCGGGGTCGTAGGTGGCGACGTTTCAGCTCCATTGAGGCGATGAAATCAGAGTCTGGGTCAATTTAGGCACCAATGAAAAATGCGCATTTCATTAGGTGCGGAGCTGCTGCTGTGTGTACCTCAAGAGACGATTGGGATTTACCAAGGGGAGAAAAAAAAACGGGAACAGGAAAAAAAAAAACCTTCATTTTGTGAGAAGTGGGGGTTCGACCATGCAGAAACAATGAAGCCCTTAAAGAACAAAGAAGAAGTACGAACTGGGAATCGACACACACACACACACACACACACGGGGAAAAAACGGAACCAGAAATGAAAGCGAGGTGGTACCAAAGAAAAAGAAGAAGAAAAAAAAAAGACACGGAGGTGTTAATCAGACAACGCGAACGAATACATTTTTTCCCCTTCCGTTTCAGAATTCCCATCCCTTGTCGCTCTCCTTTGATGCGGTTGTCTAAGTCTAGCTTGCAAATGACGGTGAGCAAGGTTTCACTAAAAACTCACAATGAAACCGTTTGAATCGAGGCACCAATTGCCATCGATTTCCGGCTTAATAATGGGTTAGGGAGGAATCGTAATGAAATGCTTGGGGTTTCAAGCTGAAAGTAGCGGGTCTTCGAAGAACCATCTCCTGCTACAAAACACCCTTGTTGTGAGATTTCGTCTACAGTTTGGTTGGCTTTATTTGATTGCGTGGCTGCGATTTGGTGAGTTCTGACGTGCCTTAGTGTTCCTTATTGTACCTTGTTGTTCGCGGTGCTATTCTTTGTTGAATAATGCAGGCGTTCTTGTTTAATGCGATCCGCACTTCTTGCAAGCAATTAAGTGTGAGTGCCCATTAAACAAATCCACCATTCTCAGCAAACTTCTATACCTGCATCAAGCAACTTTTCAAGCAATTTAAAATGACATCAAGTCGTATAGACGTCATCTTAAAATTCTGTTACCGCGAGCCCTGCCTTATAGGTTCCCATTTGTGACATCAGTATGATGGAACTCTTGTTGTCAAAAGAAATGAGTTCGATATTCGTTGTTTATTAATACAGCTTTTTCTCTGAAACTATAACGCTGCCGAAATAAAGAGTGGTGTTTTCTGCTCCACGTACACTTAATAAAAACACATGGAGCAGCACTACGCGTTATGCAACTAATGAAAAGATCGTTATGTAAAAGACATTCAGTTAGAATGTGAATATCTTTTTGTAGCATATCGATCATTGTGTAGTAGTTTTAGTTCATTGAAAGCATAAAAATATCATCTGCATGTAAAGTCAAATATGTGTTTACATTTAAATTACAAGTGTCATTTACATAACAACGTTAAAAGTTAGGGTTCCAAAATGGAACGCTGTGGTACCCCATTCTCAATCTTAACCCAGTTCCTGAATTCGTTGTCAATTTTAACACTAAAAGTTCCGTCTTTCGTATAATTATCTATAATATTGAACATATATGACCTATAATACCTAATTTATAAAGTTTTGTGTTAAGCTTCTCAATATTGTTCGCATCAAAAGCCTTTTCTAAATCTATCTGCGTAGCACCAACATAAATTGACATAAATCGCTGGAAATAATATTAAGGGAAATTGGAAATTAGCCAACAGCGAAAATCATACACTAGAAATAACGTAGTTCAGTAATCTCCCTTTATGCACTTACGTTTCGTCGGAGTGGCATGACCCGGATTCGAACCGGCTACCCAGTTCGCCCCCAGATCAATTGCATAGCGCCTTAATCGCTATGGCCACATCCTCCACAGCCAGTGATTAAATGGGTCACAAATCGGAAACTATAGCGCAGGGTTTGTGGTAATAGAATTTTAAAATGATATCTATAAGGCTTGATTTGAAAAGTTGCTTGATGCTGGTAGAAGTTTGCTGAGAAATGTGGATTTGTTTAATGGGCACTCACACCTAATTGCTTGCAAGAAGTGCGGATCGCATTTAAACAAGAACGCCTGCATTATTCAACAAAGAATAGCACTGAGAACAACAAGGAACAAATGTATGCTTCAATCACTGAGTTAATTAGTTTTGTCATGAAAACACTAGTTTTTTTTCCCCGATTGTGTTAACAAAGCGTGCTAATAAAAAGCCACCATACACCGCCGACTTCTTAACTTTGAGGTTCAAGATAATACCAATAATTTTTCGTTCAGTAGCAGCATGTACAAACATTGTTTTATCCCTTCGGATATTTTTGCCTACCTTATTAGAAAAATGAAATGAAATATTACAGGATTTTTTTTAAGTGTTTACATTGAAGATTCAAAATTCGCTACACATTTTTCACTCACAATTTTTGTAGTTTGCCATCGAACGTTTTTTTTTTTCCAGTTTTCCATATATATCTGAATTATGATTGCCTTTTCCACTTAAGAAATTAATTTTCTACCAAACCTTTTTGTAGTCTTTGAGCAGGTTTTTTTTTTTTTTTTTTTTTAAATCTGAATAATAATCTTGTTGAACCATTTTAATGAGTTTCGTAACTTGCTTTTTTTTAAGTTGACGTACTCAAGTGTAATTGTATTTGCTTTACGGATTTTAGCTATATTTAAGATATATTTTCTCTAAGATATTATTGTTCATCTAGGGATTCTTAAAGTAATTTTTAGCTTTGGCTTTTTTTCCCCATTTTTTTCCACACGACATCAGTGTAGATTTTACAAATAACTTCTTCAATTTTGTTATACAATAATAATAATTCGCCATAAGAATAGCCCAGACGACTGGCTGGCCGACCGACCGGTTATCTTGCTCTGTGTAAAGTTCCCAGGATGCCATGGGAGAAGTGAATCACTTGGGGGATGGGTGATGGATAGAGGCAAACGTGCGTCGTAGATACAGAGGTGGAGGGGGGGGGAGGGCGACGAATCTACGCATGCTTCGTTTGGGGGAGAGGAGGGACGGATAAAAACGTAATTGGAGTAGAAGTGCATCGTAGCAAAGGCGCGTCGAAGTAAATCGAGAAAAGAAACTATGCAGCTGGAAGAAAACCAGTGTTGGTGGCCGAAGGGAAAGGTGGGGGGGGGGGGGCAGTAGTAAGTCAAGACCCACAATAAGAGAGCCACGTCATTTATTTTGGTAATGTTATAAAATAAATTCACCCGTCTTTAGAAGCGCTGTAAGCTAGTAACAGCAATAATAGATCGTTGCAAACAGAGTGGACGAAGCGAACCATATGGCACATGTGGAGAGCTCATTCCGGTCCGTTCGTATACCTTCTGTTGGAGAATAGGGCTATTCTCTTTAAAATTCGGTAAAATAGGTAAAATAAATCAGTAAATATACACCAACTTAATAGGGATATTCAGAAAAGCGTGTTTCCCTTTTACGGAAAATTCTTTCACGGTGCGAAATGCACGGCAACTTCGTCACAGTTGTGTTTTTTTTATCGCGTTTTAACGATGTTCCATTCGGAACTAAAACAATTTTAAATTGTGAATCGAGCCAAGCATCCAGGTATTGATTTTTAAATGATCTCCAGCCGCCTCCTCTCCCCCCCCCCAACCCGTCATCACAAGACCGTCGTTTCTTGCTGACAACACACTTTCACAATTTTGATTTTTACATCACAGCTTTGCATGCAAGGTCTCTCCTATATATATATATATATATATACCCAACTCACATATTTAAAAAAAAAATGAAATATTTTTATTTGTATTTTGTTGCCGTTCTTTCTTCTCTCCCGTTGCCATATGTCGCAGAAAAGTAGTACTTGAAACCACCCCGTCCCCCCTTTCCCTCCCCTCCCCTCCCCTCCCCTCCATGTTCGAATCGATTTTGTGTTTGCCCGCGAGTTTGGGAACAGATTTAGCTAGATGTTCGATGACATCCCCTCGGCAACGCTACTGACCTCAGGCCCCCTTTCGGTGAGACAAGAATTATTTGCTGTTCATAAATTCTCAAACTTTGTGATAACAGAGGGGGCTGTCAGGAGCATCCAGCTTGAAAAAGGGAGATAAATGTAAATGAGGCGCCCCCTATTCAACCTCCTCTTCCATTCCTCCTCCTTCCTTTAACACCCCCCCCCCCACCCCGACTCACCTTCACCTCCTTCACTGCTGCAAACTGCCGACCCGAGATCAACGGCCCATTTCCAACTAATAACCAGAAGGAAGAAGAATCTGCGGATGAACTGCCGTCATTTTTAAGGAAATAATTAAAGACTTTGGAAAATCCATAACGGTTTTTTTTTTTTTAGCAAAATTGCTTTAACAAAGGAAAGTCACGAATTTTTTATTTCTGAAAGGCGGTAAAGCGCGCGAAAATTAACCCCGTTGTTCAAATTCAGAAAAGAGTATCTTTGAACGTTAATTACAGGACGAAAAGCCAACTGGGCTCGGTTAAATTGTAATTGTAGTGGTGGTTTTTTCACACCTATTCTAGTGTGAAAGGAGACAGCGGGACCGGAGCCACTAACGCTGTTCCCAAGTTTAAAGAACAGATTATTTGAATTTACCCACTAAAATAGTTTTGAAAACTCTTAAGAAAGGAGCTTTAGTCCACCCTGTCCAGACCCCGACGAAAGGCGAGAATGGACTCAGACTGGACCAGCTCAGGAGGTAGAGAATTCCATGGTGTGACAACCCTCACCGTAAAACAGGAAGCGAGAACATCCAAGCGTGACCTCGGTTTCACCAATTTATAACAGTGACCCGTTGTACGTATCGTACGTATCGTGTTGTACGTATCGTGTTGTACGTATCGTACGTACGTTGTACGTTGTATGTGTGAAAGCTCAAAGAAATGAACATCAACGGAAAGAAAACCCTTTAAGATCTTAAACACGAGGATAAGGTCTGCTTTAAGACGACGAAGTTCCAGCGGGTCAAGTCCAAAGCGTTTCAGATGGGATGGATAAGTTAAAGTTGCCTCAATAGATACGGCGACCAAACCGGTCTGGCATATTCCAGGCGCGGTCCGACATACGCTTTAAGAGCACGTACCAAAATTCAAGCGTCTCCCGATGTAAAGACACGTAAACAAATACAGCTGTAGGTTTTTTATGTCCGTTTATTTATTAAACTTGAATTTTCAAGTCTCATAAACGGATTTAATGCATGTCAATTAAAGGATAATGACCGAAAAGACGAAGCCATAATAAAACAAATGTCCCAAGGATTTCGGTTGTTATCCACTAGGAAACAGGCTTTGGGCCAATTGTAGGGCGAGCGAACAGATCTTCATTTCAAACTTATATTTAGTTTTTATTGTAATGATTTGTTAATGCTCCTAAAAAATCAAGGTGCAATACTCACTCGGCTAAGTTGGACTCTTTGCCTTTTGGTGTGACGTACTGCTGCTTTTTGCTGGCCTTTTCTTATTTTAGCTTTTTTATTCAAGTATAGGCCTAAGCTACGTATCATAATTATTTTAATAGGTATTCGTTTACAGCTATTATTTTCTGTTTAGTAATTTTTAGTCTCTTTTCACAGCTCATACCTCGCCGCCGATATGGTTTCTCGATCAGCCAACTTTGGGTACTCAAAGGACGCTGATCGAAATACCATGCCGTCGACTAAAAATAAAACGGCACATGTAGCAACCGCTGTTTGAGCTGCCGCCGCCAATATTTCTTACATTGTTTACAGCAACTGCTGCAACTCAAGTGCAGTCCGTGTATTAAAAAATTAATAATAAGGCTTTTAACTGTAAACTGTAAACAACAATACGATAGTTTTTAACAATAATCAAAAGATTTAAAAGGTTCACAATGCTGCAGCGGGTACAGTACAAAACTTGACACTTATACCAACAAAAATGTTGAGGCGCACACCTCTATCACCCACTGCAACAGAGATCTCTGTTACATAATCTAAAAGTAATAACCACTTGAAGGTTAAAAAAGTGTTAGCTTTTATGCCTAGTTCTAGGTTTTAGGCCTAATTTTTGTTTGGCGATTTTATTTCGTAAGTAGCAAATAACAAGCAAACAAGAATGTTGGGTTCGAGATTAGGCCTATTCCTTCATGCGACACAGTTTCGGTTTCGAGACTTCGTATTTCCGTGGCAACGAGGAATCTTTTAAACTATTAAGGCAGGCATATTATTGTTTCTTGCTGTCTAATATAAACACGTCATCTGATCTGTGCTTTCGTTTAATATGTACTGCTTCGCCTTGATACGACGATTTCAGGTTTCATATTCGAGATTCCCATCACTAGACTAAGTGTATGACGTCACTTTCGTCGCCATACTGAACTGAATGTCTCCAAGCATTCTTTTTTCAAATGAAAGTAACGTTTGTTGAATGAAATCCTTTTTTTTTTATTGTTGCGTTTCTTCCTGTAGTGGTTAAATGCAAGGATCAAATGTTATTATTTCGTTGAGTTGCATCGAAAAAGGTTATTAGCTAGATATATGTATATATATATATATAGGCAACCAAAATTTGCTGCGTTTTTCTAAAGTTCACTTGACTACCACCAGCATGGTGTATGCTTTGTCGGAAATTCTTAACTATTCAGGATTCCAAATTTACAATGGTGAGTGTTACAAATAAATTCGGAAAAAAATTGTAATTTCTTCGGTAATAATTGTTCGATTTACGTCAAAATTTTGGCTCAGCAATACTTTTGGGGGTATAAAGCGATGTACCAAATTTCATTCCAATCCGACTATTGGTTTAGGCTCCACCCAGACTAAAAATGTGCAACCAACCAACTAACCAACCAACCAACCAACCAACCAACATTTTGAAATTTGATGTCTGTTATAGGCTACGCTTCGCTTGCTTCGCTCATTCGCTCCGCCAATTATAACACCCATTCATCCTATACTACAATAGAAAACCAGTTCGCTCTTGTTGCTGAAGGGGAAGATCGTCTAACAATAGGGCAGTGACACAACGTAGTATTATTGTATATAACTAGTTGCTGGAGCCAGTAACTGGGATAGCTGCAAGGGTCGCTGGAGAGGGAAAAGAAGGGCGTCGTACTGAAGAAATGCTGTTACAGCACATTTCTTAGGCCTATAACGCGCGATTTTTGTCGATTTGTTGGCAGTTGCTGACATTTTTAAGCAAGTGGAATCTTTTCTTTTCCGATTACAACCTAGCAGCAAAAGGGATTGGAGAAAACAATGTTTCTTTAAGCCTATGAAATTCGCCCTCAAAGCACTGCCTTGACTAGGAGTGCTGTCGTTTAACCCTCCATTTTAATCTAGTGCCCCTTGCAGCTATCTCTATTGTAGCCAATATGACGTCACAAGACGTTGCTCTATACTCAGACACGAGTGTGAATTCTAACCAGAAGTGAAGGCGGGCATAATGCCAACAAAACAATGCTGAGTTATGCCACGCTTTGTAGCCAACAATGCTTAAACAATGCTTTAGCGATTGTTGAACATATTAACCGGTTTTTGCGTGTATTATACGAAAAAAATAAAACGGTTATTCTGTTCAAAAATCGATTAAACATTGTTTGCATTACTACGTCTGGTCTTGATATTCCTCAAATTGGCGTTATTAAAGGAACTAATAACGGCGAAGCTTTTTTCTTAAGTGTTGGTCAATCATTTATGGCAGGAACTTACAGTATTGGACAATGAAATTTAGACAGTTCAGAAGGGGCAACTACACGTAATCCCATAATCATGCCTGGTTATGGGAAATGCTTAAATATTACGAAGTTGTTAAATCCAATAAACGAATAATAATAATAACCGCAAAATAAATACAATATTGTGTCTGCTATAGCAACTGAAAAAATAAAATTTGTTGAACACAGAATGAAGTCACTCATTCATATAAACTGCAAATCTCTACTTATGGAATCTGGATAGGTCAAAAATATGTGATGGTTTGTTCACAGTCTAAGAAAAAAGTATCATTATGCGTGACAAAACCTATCTGCAAAGTATTCAATTGGCTTTAAAATACTGCATTAATCCATTTAGGTATAAATATAAATAGAGCAACAGTTTTAAAATAAATTTTATTTTACAGTCGATTTGAAAGTTCAAATTTGCGGTTTTATTTTAAAGAAATGCATTCAAGAAACGTTGAATTTAGGAAAAAGCCGTGGAAAGACAACCCTAGGGAAAAGAAACATGGAAAAAACAGCCAAGGGGAAAAATAAAAAATAAAGAGAACAATTTCCGGAGAACGAAAGCCCAAGGAAAAAGGAATGGACAATAAACTGCCCATGGAAGAAATATGCCATGAAATTTTTTTGTTTTATTGTCGGAGATAACCATAGGAAAATAGCTGAAGGAAAACAATCCGAGGAAAAAAACTGAGGAAAAAAAAAGTGCTGAAAGCTAAGTACTGAAAACCTTCGGCCCTTTCTGAAGCCCCCATTGACCTAATTACGTGTTTCTTTCTGTCTCCGTTAGGCTCGGTGTCATGGCTCACCGTCCTTCCGAAGTCCTACCACTCACAGTGGTGAAAGTCTACATTATAAAAGCATAAGGAAAGATAAACAGTTTCCTAGTGAAATTTCTAACCTTACCTAGGTTTGTTTAGTATCTCCAATACGTAGTGTAGTGACAACCCGCACTACTGCACTGTGACTGAGGTTGGCACTAATGACCTAGTTGTCGACGCGCCATTAAGCCTCAATTCTCCCCCCCCCCCCAACCCAACCTATAAAAACAAAAACACTAAACAAAACAGTAAACAGTTTCCTTCGGTTGTCTCCGTGGCCTTTTTTTTCTCCTTTGACTTTGTTCCAGTCTTTACTTTAGTTTAATCCACATCCGGAGTTTCATTTTCTGCAGTATGTTGCCGGCAGTTGTTATTAATAGAGGTTTTAGAATGTTTATTCTTCCAGCGCGAATTTCCCCTCCTCCTCCCCACATCTTTCCCTCCCAACGCGAAGCGCGGTCTGATTGAGTAGTGTCCGAGGGACCATGCCGAGAAATGAAGCTCCTGAGTTTAATATCTTCATCAATCAAGAACGAAAGTTAGAGGTTCGAACCTCTAACTATACGTTGAATGAAGTTCAATCGAAGATTTATATTATTAAGAAACTGTAAGCTGATCTGGTTGAACGAATACCGACCATGTTGATGTTTTTGTGGCCTTGTATTCCGTGCCCCCTCTCCATTAAGAGTTTGCCTAAGTCGTCGGCTTAGGAATCAAAGTTCGGAACTGAACGTTTCACGACAATCTGGTCATAAAACATGGGACAATTCAACCTCGCACAAAAAGTTTTCAATATCAACTTGCTGTGTTGCGAATATGACTTCAACGAATGCAAAAACCCCACCTACAGTTTTTTTGTTTGTTTTTGGTTGGTTTAAGGCGGGCATTGCCCCCTGCGTCCTTCCACCGCTGGTTCAGTCAGTAATTAAAGGAAAAAAGAAAACTAAGCCCACTGTTTCCGGAATTTTTCATTTGCAGATTACATTTTGTCGGTGAATATTAATTCCCAAAGTAAAATCATTAACACTATTTTCTTACACCCACAAAGAACAAAAGTGCATTAAGCTAATCGGTACCTTCCTAAACGACCAAACAGAGCGAACCAAACGCACCACTGTTGGTGACAGTTTGGCTCATTCCCTGTTAATATCCGTGTTGATGCGGCGTGATTGACGTCAACATCGTCAGCGATGAATCTGTTTCGTCAAATCTGTTACGTCGCGCATGCGCAAACCTCCACTCCAGCAAACCACCTCCCTGAGATGGTTCGCAATTTGGCATTGCTCTCACCTGGTCACATCTATTAGCTAATCCTGGTCAAATCCATTAGCCAGGTCTGGTCGCGGTGAAGGTATGACGTATCGAATACTCTGCTGAGCTTGTTGAGCTGTGTTGTAGTTTAGGAAGGTACTGAACGGCTGACGCAACGTCACTGCGCACGCGCGACGTCAAGTTTGGAGCCAAACTGTCTCTAACAGTGGTGCGTTCTGTTCGCTCTGTTCGGTGCTTTAGGAAGGTACTGAATGTTTAAACCGCACCAAGCCTTGTCCTATCCAGACTAACTTATTACAGCTCAGTCTGCAAGTCGGTGCTCACTTTGAACGCCCCTACCAGCATGCGAGAAGTGGACTCTTCGTCCTAGAGTGTTTAACAGCTAAAACTGATTTAATGTCGTACGTATTAGCAGTTTATCGTAGCAGTTTGTAGCAGTTTATCATTATCCAATCTGCAACATGAAATATGCATATTCTTCATTTCTGAAACCAATACCTGAGTGTTCTGAAAACAATCGAACTTTCGCAGCCATTCACGCCCTGGGAAAAGTAATCCATAAAGGAGTGTAGCAGAGAAGCTAACATTTTTCTGTCTAAATTTCATTGACCAATACTGTACGCTCATCTTTTTTTCTGACGTTATTAACCATTCCTTACTCCTCCTTCACTCATCTCTTTCCTTTACGTCAGTAGAAATTTTTCACTCCTCCTTCACTTACCTTTTTCTTTTTTTCTTTGACGTTACTAATTAGGTATTCTCTTTCCTCCTGCCTTTTCCTTGTCGTTAGGAAACATTTCTTATTCCTCCTTCAATCACCTTTTTCTATGGCTTAAATTTCTCATTTTGCCTTCACTCACAGTTTTCGTTTACGTCACCAAAAATTCATCATTCTTCCATTCTCCTTCGCTAACCTTTTTCTGCGACGTTAGTAAAAATTTCGCATTCTTCCGTACTCACCTATTCTTTGACGTTAGCAAATATTCTCCTTCAGCCACCCTTTTCCTTTGACGTTAATAAAAATTTCTCATTCCTCTTTCACTCATCTTTTTTATTGACGTTGAAACATTTAAGGTATAAATCTGGATTGTCCAGTTAACTGGACGGCGCTGTTTCCGTCCCCGGGCCAACGCATCGTTCCATATCCATTCCGATTTGGTGTGCCTTGCCTTCTTGTTGTACCATTGATGCATATTGCAAGCGTATTGTTAGCCGCTCCGCCGCCTCGTGTCAAAGATTCTGGGTTTTCCGCTTGGTTTTTCGCTCTTTCTCCCCCTCCCCCCTAGAAAAATATTTATTTACATCACCGTCCCTGTCTTATTCTGAACTGTTCCTCAAATCAAGCACTGAGTATTTCATAGGGAAGAGGACCTCAAGGTAACGTGGAGAAAGTCATCTCAACCTTCCCTCGAAATTCTCACGAAAAATTCTCTCTTTTAGCCAAGGAAACCTTGAGGAAGGTAATCTTGAGGTGTCCTTCAAAATCCTTCAAGTTTCCGTATAACGTAACCTGAGTCAAAATGAGTGTCCAGTTCCCAAAAATATTATTATTGCCAAATTGACGTTACTACGACTTTAGGCAATTAATACTACAGTTTGACAGGGTCTGGCAAAAGACTGGTTTCAATGCCAATAATCTCATACGTAATGGTTCAGCGTCAATTCGTCCTGAAGAAGTATTTGTAATATAAGCTGTAGATGACGAAACCAATGAAGGCATTTGCAATCACTACAATGGATACAACGGAACAGAAAGTAGAAACGCAGTTTTTCCCTTGACGTTTTCACTGCACGCATTGAAGCTAAGGAGAAACTGTGGTCGCCGCTACAAGCGCAGCACGTGTTCTGGGTCCGTCCGCGGGAACGGAAGAAAATGAGAGCGATCGATAACTTCAATTCGTTTGTAGTAAAGGCTGCTGAGGAATAGTAAACAACGTTTGATACGGATTTGGACCCTCCGTCATTTTAAAGCAATGAGAGGAGAAAAAACCAGAAGATAAGGGCTCCAGTATTTTGTATCCTTACTTTAAAATAGGCTTTAATCCGTACCATGCGTTATTTACGCTTTCCCCTGCAAGTTCTCCTATACAGGATGGGGCAGAAAGGACGGAACACCCTTGGCAATCAAAGATGGTTAATGTTAGGATAATGAAACTTTGCATGGTATGTAGGCGAACGGGGGGGGGGGGGGGAGGCAACTAAACATGAATTGATCACTGACCTTGACGCATATTTTCAAGGTCATCGTGATGCTAACTTTTTAACTATGCTTCGTAGAACTCCAGTTTAAATTAGAAACTTGTAGACATTGGCAAGGCATGGCCATTGCAAAAAAACAGAACGAAATTCGGTACGCTAGTTTAGGAGTTACGAAAATTGGAAGCATCATTTTGTTGTGCTGGCCGAGTGGATTTCCTGCCAAACAGTGAGTGTAAAATCAAGTCCAGTGGTCCTCAAAGTACATGAAGCATGCTTGGAAACAAACAGCAACTGACACACTGATGACTCGACTCTAGCTCAACACAACCTGCTACATTACACGTATAAACAGAATGGTGCTGCAAACTACAGCATCTTATGCAAGTTGGCATAGTTTAGTCACCATGGTCGTCTAGAAATGAAACTAATGTTGTTCCTCCCTCAGGTTAACATTTCTGATTTTGTTTCAGAGCTGGTCACGGTTAATGAATTATGAATTTTGCGTATGCATGGTGTACGAAAGATCCTGACGGAACTGTTTGGCAGGAAAGCCACTCGGCCAGCACAACAGAATGATTCTTGTAATGCCCGTAACTCCTAAACTAACGTACCGAATTTCGTTCTGTTTTTTGCATTGGCCATGCCTTGATACTGTCTACAAGTTTCTAATTTACACTGGGGTTCTACGAAGCATAGTTAAAAAGTTAGCATCACGATGACCTAGAAAATATGCGTCAAGGTCAGTGATCGATTCATGGTTAGTTGGCTCCCCGTTCGCCTACATACCATGCAAAGTTTCATAAACCTAACATTAACCATCTTTGATTGCCAAGGGTGTTCCGTCCTTTCGCCCCACCCTGTATATTAAAAAAAAAAAAATAATTTGAACCCGTGTCTACGACATTGCGGAAAGTTCCATTTAGTTCATTTTGCGGAAAAACTACTTGGCCCTTCTTTCTAGTTCATGGGCCAAGGGGCTAAAATCATGAATATGGGATAATTTGAGGGTAGTAATTTTCCTTTACACAACAGTTGTATCGATGCCTCAGGAACATAAAAAACTATGATTCCCATCTCAAAATGGTAGCTTTTAAAAATGTGCGACCATTCCAAGATGGCCGCCATCAGCAATCAGCAAATTAGCAATATCTCTGGTTCTAATAGGACTTTTTTTTTTCAACTTTTTTTTTTTTTCCAGTTGGACTGTTCTATCCCAGAACGCGTAGCTTACAGAATGACGGAAAGTTTGCGACTCGAGCTGAATGTTCTGTTGGTTTCGTGCTCCGGAAACTTCACCCAACACGGCGGATGATCCAGCTCTCAACATTACAACCCTGCTATTTAATCGAAAACGAGTGAAATGCCCGTAAAATATACGCTACCATGACTGTTAGCAGCACAAAGACTAATAAAAGTTCGTTCAGCTTAGGCCAGAGGACCTCACCCTTTTCAAACTGTAGGCCTACAGTATAAGTACAATTGCTTACCTTCTGCGGGCCGGAGTATTCCTTGGGAATCCAGCGGCGCCACCTTTATTCGAGCATCCTGCGCCAAATAGCTCTTGCAGTATTTATATATGTTAGACTGAATATAGCAAAGCCGTATCTCACCAGGGAAAAAATAGAAAAATGAGTGCCTTTGCAACATTTACGCGCACACGGGATGATAAAGCCATTGAGATTAATGTACCTATAAGTTCTGCCCCCCCCCCGGTCAATTTAAAAGACTAATGTCCCCGAGCACGCATTTCGTACTTAGCTTGCTACTAACGATGCAGCCTCCGATAACTACGAGGTAGCTTGCCTCCTTACGACGCATTAACATCCAGATAAATAAATAACGCAACGGCAAACACGTAGTGTAACACTTCTTGCTCGGCCGATTAATAATAGCCTAAAGAACTCGGTTATATGCCCAGTAGCTACTTATGTGTACCTATTGATCTAATTAGAATTCTCAAAAAAAAAATCACACACCTTTAAATGCGCTATTTCACCTTTCCAACTCCTAGATGCAGCGCCGTAGAATCTGTGAGCAATATAAGGAAAATAGCGGCAAATTAAAAAAATAAATAAATAAAAAAACACTTCACTGCAGGGCCGCGAATTTTCATAACTAAAACGAAATCACGTGACCCACATCAACCTATTGCATGACGGGGAATCTGGAACGTGGATGCTGTGTTTAGAATATGGAACAACGCTATCGGAATGGCGAACCGGCGACTTTAAGCCCCACACCTTTAAGCCTTCAGGACACTTAACGAAAGTAAGTAAGGGTTGGTCGTCGTAAGGACCGGCATGCGGTGGTTTAAGCCCCATAGTGGGCCGACCGTAATCGCTAAAGAAAAATAGAAAAAGTTAAAAACAAAATAAAAAAAAGTAAAATATAAAGTAAAAAAAAACAACCTAAGAATGATTTTTTTCCCCTCTTTCATTCTCTTCCTGTTCTGCACTTAATCCTAGTTGGAGTCAAAGCGTCTTTACCGTCGTCAGCTGCACACCAAAGGGAAGTCGGTAAGGAAGGTCCCTTTCGGCTTACAGTTTTCGTGCTGGCCAATTAAGTTGAATTAGTTGGCAAGCGGGGAACGCGATGGTCGTCCAATCCAGCCGCCATTTGGCGTTAATCTTCCCGTGCGGGCCAACGGAATCCCTCAATCGGCCAGCGTCGCACGGATTATCGCTCACGCACGGTTCTACTTTACCCGAGCACGACGCTCCCACCCCCCACCCGCCCCGGGGTGGGGCGTGGGCGCAGCCGGGGGGGAAATCTGATTGAGGAACTAATTTTAAAACAGATCTTTGAAATCCTTTTTCTTTTTCTTTTTTTTTTTTGTGTGTGTGTAGGCAGAGAGGGTAGAGTTTTACTCTACCCTCTCTGGTGTAGGCTGTCTGAAGCTGAGCTCAAAGTAGCTGTTCGATCAATTTTTTTTCTTCATGCCTTGGTTGGTGAGTCGCTCTCGGGTTTGGTTTATGTTTCGTGTGGTAGCAACTAAAAAATTTTACATGTTGTGCGCGCGTGAGTTCAGGCCCGGCTGACCAGAGGGTGAGGCTAGTGTGGCTTCTGTCTCTGCCCCTTCTTCAAGGTGGCCCAGTTCACAAATTCAGGGTAAAAATATAACCTGCAAAAAGGGTGTTTAGTGTGTTCAGGTGCACAGAAGTCCAGCAATTTTTTGTAGGCCGCCATGGGTACTCTGAGAACTGATTTTTTTGTTGTTGCTTTTTGTGGATTTTTTGGTGGATTTTGTGATACATTACGTAGCCCGGCGGTGTCGGCTGTAGCTACCAAAACTGTGAGGCGCGGGTATAGATGTTGGCGTGGAAAAAAGGATTAAGGCCCGTATTCTGAACGCTGACTAAAACTCGTACTTGACTTGAAATGACGTCACACCTATTTAGTGCCATTCACCACCAGAACTTCGTTTGGATACATTTGGAAGAAATCGGGTGGTGAATGGCACCTAATAGGTGTGACGTCATTTGACTTGAAATGACGTCACACCTATAAAGTGTCATTCACCACCCGATTTCTTCCAAATGTATCCAAAAGAAGTTCTGGTGGTGAATGACACTAAATAGGTGTGACGTCATTTCAAGTCAAGTACGAGTTTTCGTCAGCGTTCAGAATACGGGCCTAACTCTTCCCCATCCCGACGTCGATAACAGATGTTGAACATCTCCCCACGTTAGAGTGTATCGTGGATCGGTCGCGTTCAGAAGAAGAATCGGAGGCTTGAATTACGGCAAACATGATGGATGGGATTTAGTCTTGTGAATCGTAAATGGCTACAAGATGCAGAATGCAGAATGCCATGGCATTGGCAACGGGTTGGGCAGTCCGACATGTTTAAAACACAATTCATTTGAAGCTTGCATGCTTCGTTTGGCAATCTTTCCCTACACGGGAGAGCAAAATCTTGTTACATTGATTTGAAACTGGGGTTAATCATCTCTAGTCTACATGCATACTATGGTTCTGATTCAAATGGGGATAACATGCCGTCGGCTATTTACACAGCCTAAAACCGAACGGGTTCCTAGCCATTTTTTCCCTTTCACAACAGCTTCAACTAGGGAGACAGAGAAACAAGAGACAAGACACGTACCATGTTTTGTTTCAACACGCAGTTCTTCTCAAAAGGAAGGTATTGTTTGTTTATATTATTACATTATTGTTGCGTATCGTGTAAACCACTGAGCTTTACAAAAGCTTTCGTATAGCAGCAAAACATTGCTGTGGCTACTTGTGTGCGGGAACAGGAAATCCAGTTCCCACAGCTTTTCCGGTTGAATCCGCGGATATAATCATGTCACCCGGTGGCACTTCCTTTTTTTTTTTGGACAGGATTAGAAATCGTAGCTTCTCCTGTTTCAATCCTCTGTGTGTGAGTACTTGCCCTTACACGAAGACGAAATATACACCCTTATTCTTGCCAAGATGGACGTAACCTTGTAGGTAGGTTGGGGGCGGGTGACATTTTCATCTTTATAGTTGTTTGTGAACAAGACGCCAAAATTAGCGTTGAAAATTAAAATATGGGTTTTATTTCGTGTTCTTGCGCAGTCTGAGGACAACTGAATTGAAATCTTCTCACCCACTCACATATTGGAATAACTTGTTTTTTTCTCCAGTTTCGTTAATGTCGCCTTCTGTAATAATTGTTAACTTCAGCATGGGAGAAATAGGATGTGGGGAGGTTACGTCCCGTATCGTCAAATCCCGTTTCGCCAAATCCTGTTTCGCCAAAAAGAAAGCAGATTAAAAGCTTTTCCCTAAAGGGCAAACCCCGTTTCTCAAAATCCCGTTTCTCCAAATACCGTTCACGAAATTTAGGTACACGAAATTTAAAATATGACTCCGTGTAATGGTGAAATTTATACTGGCAAACGCCCGTTCTGCAGAATAATTTTTTTTCAATTTACGTGCCTCGCTCGCTGCGGCTAAACACATAACATCAGAAATCGCAACTAATCACAAATTCCTTCCAATTATAGGCATGCATCTTTAACTTCTGCAATGGTAAATTTTTGAAGAATAATTTAGGGCTGCGAAGCGGGATTCTGCAAAACGGGAATTCCTGTTTTGGAAGGGGTAACCTTCATGTGTATAACTAACTATTCTTAAACGAGAACCTTGGCATTGACGTAGCGACGACCATGCAATATATTTTTAAGTACACGTTTTTCCAGTCTATATTACCAGTTTTCAAAACGCAAATAAATCAATTGGTCTTATTTTACCACTGCTTGTCTTTATTAAATGTTTGCCTTTTAAAGCCCCATTACATAGAAATAAGGTATTAAATTTCGTGTACGTAAAATTTTGTCAAATTAGTTTTGACAAAACAGGATTTGTCCTTTATAGACAAAAAGGTTTTAATCTCTGCTTTCTTTTTGGCGAAACGGGATTTGGTGAAAACGGAAGTTCACCGTATGCATGGGGCAACTACAAAAGGAAGTTGAACTTCAATCGTGCACAACTTCCGGTATATTTCCAGGCAGGTTAGCTACTGTTTGGTTTTCTATGGATTTACCATTCAACATTCACAGATTACACAGGACCGTAGCCAGCTATATTAAAGTTGGTGGGAGGGGGGCGTCGTCAACATTTTGGAGCTTCATTGAATGACTTATGGGCGCCTTCGATAACTTCCCATCCAAACTCAGCCAAACTCAACCATCTGGAGGCAGTTTGATACCGTTAACACATAGAATGCCCATGAGCAAACTTCGCTCTGCCTCCAGACTGGATGAGTTTGGTTGAGTTTGGTTTGGGGGTTTTCGAAGGCCCTGCACGAAGCACAGCCGTGGAGGGAAAGGACATTCAGTATCTTTCGATGGTGCACATGTAGTGAATGATGTCTGCAGTCGCGTGTTTATTTTTTTATTATTTACTTTGCGAAAATAAAAAAAAATAAAAAAAACGGCGCGACTACAGGCCTCATTCATCACATTATATTTACCATCCCAACGTACAGGATGTTCATAAATAACTGACACCTATTTATAAACGCCTTGTAAATAATTAACAAAGAAAGTAATCGTGGAGGGGTTTCGCCCACTGGAAAGAACAAATTAAATAAATTGACGAAAAAAAAATTAGCGCTAATACTCTACCACGCCTTCATTTGCTGCATGCAAAACATTTCGGTGACTCTCAATTTGTGTCTGATATTTTCAAGCAGACTTCAAGCAGTTTGGAGCTTCACAACACCGATAGTCTTCTTGGTTCACGCAGCTCTAAGTCCGCAAACCCCAGTACTTTTCTTTTGTTTTGTTTCTTGTTTCGGGGTGTAAAGGACGGAACACAGAAAACCAACGGTACCTTCCTAAACGACCAAACAGAGCGAACCAAACGCACCACGGTTGGTGACAGTTAGGCTCATTCCCTGCTAATAGCCATGTTGATGCGGCTTGATTGACGTCACCATCGTCAGCGATGAATCTGTTTCCGGCAAAACTGTTACCTCGCGCATGCTCAAACCTCCACCCCAGCAAACCACCTACCTGAGATGGTTCGCAATTTGGCGTTGCTCTGGCCTGGTCACATCTATTAGCCTATCCTGGTCAAATCCATTAGCCAGGTCTGGTCGCGGTGAAGGTATGACGTATCGAATACTTTGCTGAGCTTGTTGAGCTGTATTGTAGTTTAGGAAGGTACTGAACGGCTGACGCAACATCACTGCGCACGCGTGACGTCAAGTTTGGAGCCAAACTGTCACTAACAGTGGTGCGTTCTGTTCGCTCTGTTCGGTGGTTTAGGAAGGTACTGAATGTGACGGATAGAACAGAGCAAGTGTTAAGAACTACGAACGCTGTCAGTTCATCACCGCTAAATGTTTAACAATACTTGGCGCGAACTTCAAAATCGGCTTAATATTTTGCGGTCAACAAATGGAGCGCACATGGTAGATTATTATTTTTGTTGTTGTTGGTGTATAACTTTCGAGTTGTTGCTACTTTGGTTTTGTTGTTTAATTAGTTGCATCAAGAATTTATAGGCTTTGGGAGGAGAATTTGTAACTCTAAAAAGTCTCTATTGAAACACGTTAGATTCGTCCCTATTAGTTCAGTCCGAGTTTTCAGAGGGCGCCACGTGTTCCATCCGGTAATTTTTGCTCATTTTGCTGCCTAAATCTAAAGTAAACTAAATTACAACTAAGCTAAACTAAATAATAATTTAATACAAGCTAGTTTCGTTTAGTGTAGTTTAATTTTAGGCCAAAATCTGAGTAGAAATTCCCACATAAAACACCTGGCGCCCTCTATAAACTAAGACTGAACTAATACGAATGTATCCAAGACATTTCAGTATGGGTCTCAGTCACAAATTCTCCTCCCCAACCCTATAAATTCTTGGATTTATGGAAGAGAAGACCTGTAAGTCTACAGGCTACCGTTCCTTAAATAAATAAATAAATAAATAAATAAATAAAATAGGCCAGTAATTTTATGGCCACCAATCACTGCTGTTGAAGCAGCCTGTTGAAGCAGCATGCCCAGCTTTTGGGGAAAACTAGTCACATAGTAGCTTTGCCCTGTTTAATTAAGGGCGCATTTAGGAAAACGACTCGCCTTTGCATTCTCGCAGCTAGAATTTAACCGCGATGGGAAAGGTGTCGTTGCCGTGGTAACAATGCTTCCCGGATTAGCTTGATCCGTCATCAATTGAGTAAATGCTTGCAGTCTTATAATCCGTGACAATAAGATAAAGAATCCCTCCTGACGAAAGAATTTTCCCTGTTTCTGCTGTACTCGCATTATTGACTGCTTTCGTTTGAGTCCGGCAGTGATAAAAACCGCCGCCATGTTGGAATTTCAGATGATTTCTAGCTTCGAGAAGGCAAACGTGAGCCGTTGAAAGTAAAGGTGCCCTCCCTATACCTTGCTTCCACTAACTTAAAAACGTTTGTTTATTCATGGTGGCGTTCAAAACCTTATGATGAAATTCCCTGATTTTTTCAGGTTTTCCAGATCAATACTAACACGTTTCCCCGATTTTTTTGGGGTCGAAGGAAGGTGCAATACAGGACTAAAATTTTTTTTCCACATTTTACTCAAATAGCAATAACTATATTACATCGCATTGCTTTGCTAAATCAAAAATTGCATTGCCCTAAACTGGTATTGGTATATAAAGAGTAAGAAAAGGCCACAATCTGAACAAAATCAAAACTCACTTAGCACGTAACGTTCCACATTACTAATTGGGCGTAAGGAGTTTTCGCTTTATCCGAAAAGAAACAAAAAGGAAATAAGGTTTCAACTGAAATAAAGTGAAGGTTTTTAGAAGTAAAAAAATTAAATCCTTATTGCCTATAGGTGAAAGATTTTCCGGAAAAGTTCAAGTACCCTGATATTCAGTAAATATTTTTCATATTCCCTGATTTTTTCCCGAATTTTCCAGACTTGATAAATTCTCTGAATTTTCGCGGTTTTTCCTGGTTTTCAAGGTAGAGCGCCACCTTGTTATTATGGTGCGTGCCCTTTTGCCGATTTCAGACACAAGGAACCTTGAGTCACATACGAAAAGATAGTGCGGTCTGGCCTGCACACCCAGACTCAAGGTTCCTTGAGTCTGGGTGTGGCCAGACTGCGCTATCTTTTTGTATATGACGCACGTGGGTTCTTTACACCCTTTCTTGACCTGTTGTCTCCCTGGAGAGTGAACAACATCTAGGTCCAGGGTGTTCGTTTCGAGTTTCTTAATTGGGGTAGATGGCCTTCGTTTCTGTCGACTTGAGCCAGGTCGTTTTCCACGGGTGGTCGTGGATTGAATCCGGGAGACTTTCTCTCCATTTCGATTTTCTTCTACCATTTTTTATTTTTTTTTCATTTTCTGGTACCCAGGAGAAAACAACCCCATGGGATTCCCGAG
The DNA here is from genome assembly GCA_023313725.1 of Lithobius niger. NCBI lineage: Eukaryota > Metazoa > Arthropoda > Chilopoda > Lithobiomorpha > Lithobiidae > Lithobius > Lithobius niger. The sequence goes on from JAHWFP010272314.1 coordinate 41,390, forward strand.
CGGCCTGAGCTGATGGACGCAGGGATTGCCTTATCGGTCCGTGCCCAACCGAATCTGATTGATCGGATTCGGGTTAGGGAGTGACCGCTTGACCAAGCCAGCTACCGGGGCTACCCCTGACCTTAATCCAAGATTTGTATCAAAATGTCGAATGCCTGTTTTGCAGAGAACTTGACCAGAGGTTAAAGAGAGTTGTTGTTCGTTTTATTGTGTAAGTGGTTTGTTATCCCTATAAATAAGTGATAAGGCAACGACGAACAATCAAGAGTCAATAAAATTTGCTGGTTTGATTTGATAATTTTTGTAGGGCTATAGGCGAAATACGTTAAAGCCAGTGGCCACACACGTTTGTTTCGTCTACATGGAAAAAACAAGAGAAATATTAGGTGGGAGAAGTTGAATTCAGCAGTGGGTAGGAGCAAAATAACGATAAAAGCTTAAATCGGCAGAATATTTGTGTCATGTATACAGTAAATAACTTTACAACATGGTTTCTAGCTTACGTAAGTTCAATCCTAATCTAAATGGGACTAGCGACATCAGTGGGCTCCGCCATTGGGCTGTCGGTACGCCATGAAGCCTCAATCCCTCCCTATCCCTTACACTAGAACGCTGAAAAGAATCGTTGCCATAGTTTTAAGGGTTAAGTCATAAACCACCTATACTTTGTTACCTATAGTAATATTTATGAAACACATAATTTCATTTATTGAAAGTTGGTCAATATTTTTACCCGAATTAGTCAATATACAATGATTTTAGCGTGATTTTGCGTTAGGAAAATTTAAAGTGCAAGTAGTACGGCCTGTCCACCAGAAAGGAAGTAAAAAAATGTATGGATAACTTGAGGCCAATTTCGTTACTGTCTGTCTAACAATGAGAAAATTATTGAAAATTGTTTTTCATAAACAAATAGTAGGATATCTAGAACATAACTAGCTGTTAACGCCTCTCAGGACGGCATTTATACCCAGATTGCAGAAGTTACGCTCCCGAGCTATTCCTCAGGTGGCATTGAGGAAGCAAGCAGTGGTTACCAAAAGAGATAATAGATGGCGCCACACGTTCTTATGCAGAGCCGTTGCCACTGTTGCTGCTGTTAGAAGATGATATCTCGCACGCTTACGGCATTAATAATCTAATGGTCGCCATGCTCATACATATTTTATCTGGCTAGGTGTTGAGGTTTATCATCTTGGCAGGCGACACACTAGCGTGTGTCTTGATAAACATAATGTTATCACTAAACAATGGCTTGGTTTTAGACGGAATAAAGGTCAATGGATGTGTTGTGTAGTGTGAACGATATTATAAATAAATAACAAAAAACGGTAACTGAAAGTGTATTAACTAGCTGTACTCGGCGTAACATACGCCGGTCTAGCTGGTTCCCGTCGCCAACCTTCCGGTTCTCACCTGTCTCCACCCCCCCCCCTCCCGTGCCAAGAATGTACCGTGCATCGTATCCCAACTTTGCAAACTTTGGTGCGTGGGTCTCATCCCAACTAAGCGTATTATACGTCTATGGATGTGGTTTTAATTTTTGTTTTGTATGTATGAGGCAGGGAGTCTGCTTCTGTTTTGTGATAGTTTTTTTTTTGTTTAAACTCCTTTGAACCTCATATTTAAATTTAAAATTATACATTTTTTTACCGGTAAGAATAGGATGTAAAAAAAAAATAAAATGTTAAGAACGCATACAGTTCCAAAATTGTCAAATTAAGTAAAAAAAATTTCTTTGCTTCAAAAAATAAAGACAATTTTTGAAGTAAAATTTGTTTCAAAGTTAGGAGGAGATAACTTTGGAACAATAATTCATCTAAACAGAAAGAGGTCGACGCTTCATTTCTCTACAGAACTGTATCAAATAAATTAATACGCACAAATGGCTGTAAAGTATATAAAGGAAAGCTAGCCAAACAGCGAAAATCATACACTAAACATAAAGTAGCCATCTTTATGCACTTACCTTTTACTGGAGCGGCATGACCCGGATTCGAATTGGCAACCCAATTTGTCCCCAGATCACTGACATAGCATCTTTATCGCTATGGCCACTCCTCCAGTTGCTCCATACGTCAGTGATCTGGCACGATAAAGGCGCTATGTCAGTGATCTGGCACGATAAAGATGCTATGTCAGTGATCTGGCACGGTAAAGGTGGTATATCACTGGTCTGGGAATGAATTGGGTTGCCATTGCGAATCCGTGTCATGCCATTACCTAAATCTCCCCCTTCTCAGATACTTTGATGGTGGAATCTGTTCAGCGCTCATCCACCAAGCGTTTTCCAGGAATGCGTGAGCTATCTTATAGACACCGTCTGCTGCGCCTTGGGTTGGAATCTTGAACGTGGACGGTTGCATGCGGACCTTTGTCTCACCTTTTCTATTCTGCAGGGGTTTGTGGATGTAAACCCGGGTATTTTTTTTTTCATGATTAGGAACAATAGTACCACCCGTGGACAACACCTGAAACTCACTGTTGGCGAACTGCGTAGAGATTGTACAATTTTTTTTTTACCAATCGAGTTGTGATTCCGTGGAATGGCCTGACACCCGAGTTGGTTGGATCGGCGAGTCTTTTGACTATTTTAGGAGAGGCATCCGTAATGTGGGATCTTTCAACATATTTGTCGTGTTTTTAACTTCCGATTGAGCCCTGTTTATACTTGATGTTGATGATTTTTTCCTTTATTTTTTTTCTCTCGTTTGTCTGTATTTGTGTGTAAGTTTAGGAACGGTGTTAGTGGGCTAAGCATCTTACCCCAACCAGCCTCTTTTTTACGTTTGGTAACAAAATTTATTATTATTATTATTATTATTATTATTACTCCTATGAAACGTAAGTGCATAAAGGTGGCTTACTATACCGCGTTATTTCTAGTGTATGATTTTTGCTGTTTTGGTATATGTTATCCTCTTTTCCTTAAATGTGTCAAAATCCGCAGAAGAATAATTAATGAAAACCGATGTGGCCCATCACCAGTTGTGTGCGCGTACTCCCTAGCTCAAGAGTTTCTTTAAATCAGTTCGATTATTCCCTCTGCCAATTTTCATTTTATTTATAAAGATGAATCGATACAAGTCGCAAAACAAATAGTTTCCGATTATGACGGCTGAGTTTCCCTCTTCCTTCTCGAGCCCTCTTTCCATTTATGGCGAAAGAGGTTGAGACTGAACAGGTCTGTCAACATCAGAGCCCCCCCCCCCCCCAACAACCACTTACTGTTTTTTCCGCGGTTGTGAACACAAAAGCATTCTGATACAAGCCTTTGTTTTGCAAAGAATTCCACATGACTGTCTGTATAAGCGTCTTGCGACAATTCATCACCATCGTAGTTCGGTTCAACGACCCCGTGATGTTGAGGGCTCATTCAGAACCCATTGTGCATGTAAGGGCATGGCCACTACTTATCGCCCCTCAGAACCAGAATGTGGACAAAATCGGTCGCCAGCGCGGTGGTCTCCTATCTCACGGCCTCTGAAATGGCAGAACACAGTCGGAGATTTTTCTGGTTTACAGAGCACCACACGGCGACTACTGCGATTTCTTCGTAGAGGTTCTGGAAAAAAAATTCGTGGATCGATGAGGGAATCCTGTGACGGCAAGTAACTCCGAGAAGAGGAAGAATAGGGAATTTTCCAGGTTTATTCCCAGAGAAGGTCGCATCAGTACAAATGGTCAGCATTTGCGCTCGTAATATTTATGCACAGTACATATAGGGCCTGGACAGTGACTCGAGTCGTCTTCCTTGACGTCATTCAACGATTTTAGATGGTTTAGTTCGTAAGGCATTCAATTTCGCGCATGGAGACCTATATTCTCCAACGCTTTCGGATATAATAGATTCCGTTTAGCGAAGAGTTACCACACTGTGAAAGTGTCTTTGCATTTGCTGGTTGCAAGAAGCAACATACTCTCGACGCGTAAGTGTAATCTTGAAAAAAAAAATCTTTAAAAATCTCCAAGGCTGAAAAAGCCATACTGTAATTTCGAATAATGGCTAAATTAAAAAAAAAAATTAAAGACCCTTTGACAATCAGTGACAAAATAACGAAAAATGGTCTTCAGAAAATTTCATGTAGACTGAAGGTCTATATGATTGTTCTTTCGTATCATGTGTGGCCCTACTTAGAATTTCTTATTTTTTGCATGGCTGATCCAGCCACGTATAAATCACTGTCAAGTTTTAATAGGAATAAAGTGATCGGCAAGAATAAAGAGGGTCTGACCTTCCCACGTCCTCAGTAAACCCAACATGAATTCGCAACATATCGTTCCTTGTTTAGGTTTCACGCTCCCTAAGAGGTGTTCTGATATTTTAGTCACATAGGGGGGTGATAGTACAGTATGGCTATAAAACGTTTCAATTTCAAACTCGTTTTGTAAATGCGAAGTTATTCTTGTAATTTTGAAGCATCACTCAGTAGCGAATTAAATGAAAAAAAATAATTTTAATCATTCCCAGAAGTTAAAATCAAGCAAAACTAAGAAGACACACAGTGCCCTCAAGTGAGCATTTCAGTTTAAATTAAAATTAAAAAATCGTCCTGAAATAAAAATCCTGAAATATTTACAGATTATAGCCACAAGCCGGATTACGGCCACAAGCCGGAGCAGATGCCTCCGCTACCCAGGAAGGAAGACTGCTCCTGTCCTCTTTGCGGAAAGTGATACTGACACATGACATTTTTAAATCTTGTGGGAATGGTCATCCTTGGAAATAAAACTTGGCGGCCTGACAATGTTGACTGAGGTCGATGACGGGGGCGATCATGTTTGATTTGGTACAACAGGTTGAAGGTTATACTGGTATATCTATGGGGGGAGGGGAATTAAGGCTTAATGGGGAGTCGACATCAAGGCCATTAGCACTAGTCTCAGTCACGTGCAGTGGTCCGGGAAGGCTATATGTATGGAAGGCTCTGAGTTTATGCTCGCCTTAAATTTTTATTTTCAACGAACTGGCTACAAATTAAAAGCACGAGTGAATCGTATGATTCATTCAAATACTAGTGACTACACTTTCTGTTTCATTATTATTTTTTTGAAATTTCTTTTTATTTTTATTTTTGAATTTCACTTTCATTTCTTATTCTTTGCGTATTCTTTTCTTGATGTTGCAATAGCAACCAACAGCCCCTCAGAAAGCCCATTTCTGTCCGATATGGTTTCTGTTTTGCATCACGTAATTTGGTCAAATGCTATGACAACAGAACCCAGATTCCTTAATTTCTTGCTTTTCGTGTGTTTCTGATTATATGCCATGGTAACCTCCGCCCCCAAAAAGTCCATTGCTATTTCATAATGGGGGGCGGGAGGGTGGGGTCTCATAATGGTGTCTGCTATGTATCGCATTACAGACGTCTACTAATAGTGGATGCTGAGTCAGCAGGATAATTTAGGAAGGCATGGGCATATTAAATTTTGTGAAATCTAGGCTCTGAAAATTATTGATCTGATACATGTTCTTGATTTATTAACACAATTGGTGCCAGACTAAGGCGGCTGGTTTTAATCAGAGCCGGTGGAAGCTAAAAATGAAGTGGTGCGGCTACGGAAAAAAAATTCGGCACCAAAAATTTTAATTCATAAACACAGACTGCGTCTGAGACATAAACAATCGTTACACACACGAAAAAATGTCTGCAGAATTTCGGCCAAAACGTCTGTAAATTCCCACAAAAAATCTGTCGATATACATACAATAAACTCAACTCACTCAAAAAAAAAAAAAAAAAAAATGACGAATTTCGCATTGTCTGGAAAATTCGTAACACAGACTTATCCGGCAACACTGATTTTGAATGAGGAGCGGAAGAGATGCTTGTAACTTGTAAATGGTGATTCAGTTTTCTACTTCGCTGAAACCGGAAGTGTTCGGAGTTAGTTTATTTTACGCAACAGATTGACTTAACAACATTTTCATTTGAATCGGGAAGTGTGACAATTTTTTAAGTTTCGCACTTTATTATAAAAAAAAAGTATTGTGCTAGTATTTATTTAAATTTTATGCACGAACAAGAAAACAGGATAATCAGGCTGCTATGTGTAATATCAGGTTTTCCTATGGGCGAAAAGTGGCACGGCCGTAGCCATACCAGCCGCACCGCTTTCACTGGCCTTGGTTTTAATAAATGCAAAAAAAAAAAAAAAAAAAAAGTAGGGACTTATACAAATTTGTGGGATTTGCAACCAACATAATGTTCAAACTGCAGTAGTGTTTTTCTGTTACTTCTTTGAGGTGATAAGGTATAAGGGCACGTTCGTGCAACAAGTCATTCTCGCTCGCCGAATGCTATTTGCTAGTCAACCGTTATTTATTCATGATTTGTTTCCCGTTGCTACTAAATGAATGCGGTAATAGATGACAACACGGATAAAGACAAAGTGATACAGTAATTTTAAACATTTCTACAAGATTGTTGTCATTTCACGCTATTTCCAAAATTTCCTATTCTCCCTCAAAGTACAGCTTCCAGCAATGATCAAACGTCGGTAGAATGGATAGCTTCTCGCAGCGAGAATTCAAAATCCAACATGGCGTCCATTTCGTGGCTATCGAATCGAAGACAAACCATCGAATGCCGGCATACAAAAAACAGTCCGTCGTCTTGTACTGCAGTAAAAATTGTTTTCTGTTGTCGTAAATCGACGCTCAAATGTTGCAAGTATCGTACGCCGTGTCACGAGGCACAGATTTGCGTCTGCGTCGTTGCCATGGTTACTAATACGCATAGACAACTCGAGAGCCGCATAGTCCGGTAAAGGCGAGAAGCAGCCATCAGATTTAGAATTGATCAAGTAAAAGCTAATGAGCGAGAAAACTGTCGTTTCGTAAACGCGCCCTAATATTTCCGTACTTAGCGCTAGGGGTGTGCGAATAGAATGATTTTAATTCGACCCGAGCCGAGCCGAGCCGAGCATCGAGTTTGCAACAGAAGAACCGAGCATCGAGCCGAGTTCGAGTGTATGGTGGATATATTTAAGTTCCTCTCTTAGTTGTGAAGATAATAAAAACGAAGATGGTGTTGAACTGACTGAGTGGGTCGTGGTTTCCCAGTTTTATGGATATAACTTCAAAATGGTTTGAGCTTTTGAATTTTAGTCAGCACCATCAGAAAGCTCTCGTCGAGACGATGAATTTGGTATACTGGAATGTACAAATCGGTCAAAAATTGACGAAGTTATCGCATTTTCACCGGATTCCGACTTGTTCGAGTATATGGATGAGAGCAGCGGGCCGAGTTGGAGCACGAGTCGCGTACTCGGTTCGAATTTCTCGAGTATCGCTCATCTCTGCCTAAGCTCCATTACTCATGTTAGAAATTCTTACCGTAAGAGACTTTGTGCGACCGAGCTAGTGATAAACAGTGGCTAGAAGTAATGGTTATGGCATGGATTTTGCAACAATGGGCCAGTGTAAGGGATTTAATGCAGCACTTTTGGTGGAGCGACGTCCGAGGATATTCTGCACTTCCGAGGACGTTGCTCTACCAAAAACTGTGCATTAAATCGCTTACAGTGGCACATTTTTACAAAACCTTGCTATAACTTGCTTATTACCCTACTACCTTCATTTCGTGTAGCAGCAGCGTCGAACAGAAACACCGTTGTCGGAAGAAGTCCTCATTTCCTTGTTTTCTGAAAGCTCGAACAACAATCGAACGACATTGCTTCGCAGTATGCTACGACATGAAGTTCCAAGCATCGTATTGTTACAATTTCCATTGTTCGTCGAAGGGGAAATTCGGAATCTGGCTGTTGCAGACATAGGGCCTTAGGGCTTCGGGCAGATGACCAGGAGTGGTTAACGCTCGTTAAACCCTTTTGAACCCTTTGAAATTCGGAATCAAGGAACAGTCCGTTACCCCGAGCAATGATACTTTAGCAATATGCTCTGAACGGGCGCACCACGTGGAATATTGTTACCAAAGTTTGGTTGTAGTCTGACGGGGGAAAATCTTATTGCTCTTGTTCGTTGAAGGAGGACTTTGGAATCGACCAATAATGCCTGAGATAGAGCTGTGCCGTTCTTAAAGAAAGTAATGTTGGAGGCTTAGAATGTAACGCTGCAGAAAAGCCAAAGCAGTGTTGGATTGGGCCGTCCGAAAACCCGGTAATCCTCGGGGAAGGCCCCCACTACAGGAGGCCCTTGTTTAAAAAAAAAAACTATACTGAACAATTTCACGTGAATTCGTGCAACAATTGCATTTTAAGTTTCAGGAAAACGTTTCAAATTCACGCAGATTTCTTTAAGACTGCGCTAGCACTCTGGATATTCCCAAACTGCAGGAAACCCTTGTTTCAAAAAAAAATTAATTATAAATGAATTCATGTGAAAACTGCATCGCTCAGTTGCAGGAAAACGTTTCAAATTAAAATCTCTTTCATGGAAAAACGTTAGCTTCCAGGGCCCAGGGCCCCGCCGGCCCGCCCCCCCCCCCCCCCCCGGCCGCCCCCCCGCCCCCCCCCCCCCCCCAACAGGAGTCACTCGTTTTAAATTGCACCTCCAAGTTGCGAAACTTACGTTGCAGAAAAACGTTTCAAATTTACGCCAGTTTCTTAAAAAACACGTTAGTTTCCATGGTTCGGACCCTGCTGGGGAAGTGCACTGCGCTCCCCTAGATCCCTTTGCAGAGGGTTCCCCCTCTGCCCACACCCCCGTCACCCAGTGCGAATGTTCCTGAGGCCCCTGCAGTACATTCCTGGAGAGTCCTAACTCCTCCCAATCCGAACTTGATCCAAAGTAGTATATTGCTTTACAAAGATGGTCGTATTTGTAAAAATTCTAAAAGTGCGCAAAATAAGTGTGCAAAATAAGTGTGCAGAATGCGTATGCAGAATAAGTATGGAACCAGTGTTGAGCATTGCTGCAACTGTTCGAATACGGGATTCAGCAAACAGCAGAGTTTTAACAACGGTAGAGATGAAAGTAGGGTAATAAGTAGTAACTAGCTGTACTCGCGCAGATCATCTGCGCATGCGCGAGCGAAATACTGTACTGGGCAGCATGACTTCCCATGCCCCAGACCCCATGCCCTCCCCTCCTGTTCCCCGCTCCCCCCTGCCCTCTCCCGCCACACTTCCCCGTTGGGTGATCTGTCCAACCCGCACTCCCGGGGGGTCCCGCGGTATTTGGTCTTCTTAAGAAAGTAAAATCGTACTTCTCATTGTAGCTGCATTGCCTCTTTCTCCGTCTTGATACCAACGCGATAAACCCGCAACAACAATGCGCAGGCAGTGATTGTTACTCAATCATCTTTGAAACCATTCAATTCGGCTCTAATAGCCAGCATTATATTAAAGCTTTTGATTTCCTAATTCGAGGCACTGTTTGAAACCCATTGTCTTCATCTTTTGTCGCCTTCTTCATCATTGTTAGGCTTCTACATTGTTAGCAGCGTCGTCTGCGGCCTTGCAGTGCTGGAAACACCGGTTCTCGTCAGATCACCGAAGTTAAGCAGCATTGGCCTCGATTGGTACTTGGGTGGGTGACCTCCTGAGAATCCATTCCGGGTGTTGCAGACATAGGGCCTTAGGGCTTCGTCGGGCAGATGACCGGGTGCGGTTAACGCTCGCTAAAATCCTTTGACATCTTATTCTCTGTGTCCTATTTTCTCTGTGTCCTATTTTCCCTGTACTTATATGTAGTTAGTCGCAGAATCCGTGGTCCAGGACCAATTTTTTGCGTAATAAACCAATCAATCAATCAATCTTATTCTACGTTTAAGTTTAAGCTAGATTAGGGTAGCTTTACTATGAGTGTATGGCTTTCAGGTCACATAGTACTCAATAAAATAAAATAAAATAAAATTTTATTCTCGTAACAGAAATAAGTATTGTTTGGCTTCTAGATTGTTCTATATTGTTAGCATCTCATTCCCCTACTTTTAGTCTGCGGCCTTGCAGTGCTGCAAACACCGGTTCTCGTCAGATCCCCGAAGTTAAGCAGCATTGGGCTGGATTGATACTTGGTTGGGTGACCGCCTGGGAATCTGGCTGTTGCAGACATAGGGCCTTTAGGGCTTCGGGCAGATGACCAGGAGTGGTTAAAGCTCGTTAAACCCTTTAACCCTTTAACCCTACTTAAATAAGTATCTAGACACACGCTAGATGTGTCGCGCCAAGTTAGGCAACAAACATCACATTAATTCAACTGTCGAGGTTGTAAACCATAATAGCACGACGCCATTGCGTCAGTGTCTTATATCTTGAAGCATAGTTGGGCACATTTCAGGTACTTGGGAAAAAATAATAATGCGGTACAAAAGCTTAAATTGTGTTGATATCGATAACAATGACCCACCTGACAAAAATTAACTCTCGTGTTTGAATGCCAGCTATGCTGCGTGCAAAATCTGCCCCTCCATAACGTTGAAGAAAATGTGTTACTAATTAGCTAGCTAGCTAGTCCGCTCAACCCCATGTGAAATCCCAAAGGGTGATTATTCATCGATTCCCAGATAACGGAAGGCTTCCAGCTACGAAATTGGACGAATGGGTGCACTACAATATGAACTGCACAATATGAACTGCGTACCTTTTATGGTTTGGAGCCTTGGGGCGTAACAGGGATGGCGTGGGAGGGCGCGTAAGTACGAAAATATTGTTATAATATTGTTATAACCATTGTTAGTATTGTCGGCATCGAAAGTTCCGACAATGAGACAATGAGTAGCCAAAGTTCCGACAATGAGAACGTGTATACTGACGTGCGTGCTTAGACACACACTAGTGTATCACGACAAATCTAAACAACGTTGCAAAGAAATTGTATTCACGTCCAATTCACCAAGTGTAAAAACAAAGCAAAATAAACAAAGCCAAAAACTGGTGAAGAGGCCACCAAGTTGAGACTGGTTCGGCCCTTCAAAGGAGTGATATCAACACACCAAAACTAACTAAATACAACAAATTACAACAAAATTAAAACCAAACCAAAAGCCAATAAAGAGGTGACTAAGTTGAGAATGGTTCGGCCTATAGGCAAAAGGTAGTAGCAAATTGTTGAAAACCAATTTCTTGTTGACGTGGCACTTTATTACTCATCTGCACGGTAGTGGAGTTGAGTCAATACACAATTAAAAAAAAGGAGTGATATCATATCATATCAAAAACCAAAACTGGTAAAAGGGGCCGCCAAGTTCCGAATGGTTCGGCCCTTCAAAGGAGTGATATCAACACACCAAAACATTCACCAATTTCATCGCACCGAATAATACTTTGGACGTTAAATGAAAACTTGAACATTGCTACCGAAAGTAGCAATGTTCTAGTTTTCATTTAACCTTCGAATTATTAAACGGTGTGATTAACTTAGCGAATGTTTTGGTGTGTTGATATCACTCCTTTGAAGAGCGGAACCATTCGGAGTTCGGCGGTCCCTTTTACCAGTTTTGGTTTTTGATATGATATAGATAGCCTCTCGTAACCTGCAACTGTGCCCGTCTTACTCTTTTTTGTACATGAGCCACAAAGTTGATAACAGTCAGTCAGTACGAGTTTACTTGTAATTTTGGCTAAAGTACAGATAATGCAGTACACTAAATGAAGATTAGTGTACTGCATTATCTACACTTTAGTCTAAATTACAAATAAACTCGCACTGACTGACTGTTATCAACTTTGTGGCTCATGTCTACTTTAACATGAATGACTGCCGGAAATGCGTTTACGTTAATGTTTATCGAGCTTCCTGTGTAAGGAATTATCTATCCGGAGATAAAATCCAAGATACCAAAAGGTTAGTCAGTGTCACGTGTTCTGCAGCAATTCCATATAAATTTTATGGCTTGTGTTCTCGACGGTTGTTTAATTAAATTCCAGAGACCTAATGATTAATAATTTGGTTTTTTTTCAAGGTCAAATATGCATGAAGTATAGTTTAGTGGAGCTTGCTGTGAGATTCCGGAATTCACGGTTCATACTTTATAGTTAATGAAATGTGCTGTTCCTTTTTTTTTTTTTTTTTTTTTGATCGAGAGTATATGAGGATGGGGACGGGAAAGAAGAGCAAAATGAAATTTTAACTGTGCAGCTGGAGCAAATTTCTAAACCTCTCCCTAATTTTAAAACAAACCCCAAAATATTTGTTTAAGTAAAAAAAAACCCTTCCCAAAAGTTGACTCCAAGAATTGCTCTTCAAAAGGCCCTCTACGGGGACTTCGGTTCATGCAGCTCTTCAATTCGAGAAGAGATGGAGCCACTCACTCATTTGTCAAATATCACCATGGATTGGGTAGGTTTAGAAAGTTTCTGAAACCTGCAGAAACTCCAGAAACTGCAGAACCGTCCCTTAGACATGCTAGGGAGAGAATTAGCCTACTAGTAGAATTACTTGGGAATTCTTGTGGGGCAAAGAAGACAGCAATAACTTGCTGGCTATTAAAATCACTGTCCAGGAGTGGCACTCGGCTAATCACCTTAGTCTCTGGGAATAGGTGGTGTTAGCACGTTTGCGTATTGGTTACACCAACCTTAGTCATTGCTTCCTTTTGAGGGAGTTATCCCTCCTGAATGTCATTGGTGTCGACGGCCACATACGGTCCATCACTTGCTTGTTGATTGTCACCGTCTTGATGGTGTTCGCTGTCGTTTCCATCTTCCACGATACATAGTTTGCAATTGGGTGATAAGTCTTTCCTCCTGTTTGGGATTTGAAAATTTTTGCAGGAGGTACAGATCTACGATAAGCGGTAGATTTGGGGTTTGTTTAACATCTCTGTAATGTGTGGCACACTGACAACCCGGACCACTGGACTGTGACTGAGGTCGGCGCCAATGACCTCGTTGTCGACACGCCAAAAGTCTCAATCCCTTACCCCACTACTAGTCTACTAGGTAAGAATTAGCTTATTAGTCTACTGCTGTTGATTGGCAGGAAGGAAGGTGCATTATTTTTGCGTGGGTATGAATTTATGGCAAGTTGTGCATTTTAAACAGTCAAATATTGTAAACTTGAGGTGTAAGAGTGGAGTTAATGTTTAAACAAGTTTAAAAAACACAGGAAAGCACTCCGTTTTTCACAAATATTAATCCAAGCATAAATAAAATACTATAATACATTAAATCACATACCTTCATTTACCAACATAAACTCAGGAAAAACATATTACCAATTGAAGGTCAAGGCCCATCGAGATATGAAAAAATGCTTGAGATGAAAGCCAGGCATATTCGACGCCACGGCGCGTCTACCATGCAGGAAAAAAAACAGAACCCCAAGCACAGAATGGAGAAACCTCAGATCGGTACAGGCAAGAGCATAAAGGCCCAAAGTGTGCTCGAGTTCCCAAAAAGATTGAATCCCGTCCAAAATTCTCACACAAAGTGGAGCAGCTTACACTTGAGTTGTAAGCATCGCTCGTAGATTTCCTTTTACCTTTGCCGTCGATATATGACATCTCACCTTCAGCATCCCCTGTACATTACTTGCTAAACACCCGGCTAGACTTATGGCCCCAGGCCTGAAAGGGTGAACCAAGCGCAATCAGGTAATGGGACAAAAGGCAACAGATGATAGCTGGAATAACAGGTTTTGGGGGCTTATCGTGCCTAACAACCTAAAAGGAGCCTGACAGAAACCTGGATCACGCCTGGTGCCCATATTAATTCACAATAAATTGGCATACCTTAGGGGAATTTACTGTGAAATAAACTTTAGTTGGAAGCTTCTTCTGCTACGATAATCAATGAGTAAAATTGCGGGCTAACACCACGTCAGAGATATGGACTGATGTGGCAATCGGCCATAATTTTATTTAATGACTGTATTTTATCCGAAGAAGTTTCCGATTGAAAACTGCAAATTGATTGTGAATCAAATAGGTATACCGAGCTCCTGGCTACTTTTTAAAAGAGACGGAAAGCCAATGGGGCTCGAAATTGGTTAAATAAATACGGATGCAACCCTATTTACATTCCCTTTTGGACTTATATGTCAGACTGCATGAGCAGGGAATCGAACCCAAGACCTATGAAATCAAAGAACCTCGTGGGTTCGATTTCCCGCTCAGGCAGTTTGACATATAAATCAAAAGGCAACGTAAATAGGTTTGCATCCAGGAGTGGCACTCGGCTTATCACCCTATTACAAGCAGTCAAATAATGGTAATGTTTTTCTCACTCGGCTCGTCCACATAGGTTTTTTTTTTAATCAAATCTATTTCATGCTCAATTTACTTGTGTCCTATACCTTTGGATGTGGCTCATGCCTATAACAATTTACATTTGGAGCAAGCTAACTATTTGTTGACACCAGTATGGAGCAGCCTTGGTGCAACAACATCTAGTTTCTTCACTAGTCGTTATTTTATGGAAGCCTGACCCTATGTCCATGTATAGGCATTTCTTGATGAGCATACATGCGGACGAAGAAAAGAAAACAGCACTGGTGTGTCCACGATCACGCGTAAAAAGGGGAGAGAATGAACAATCAACTTAACCTATTTGTACAGCCCTCTATTGAATAACCAGTTTGGTAATGGCCCGAGGGCACAAAAACCCGACTTTCCACGAAGCATACGCAAAAGGTTGAGCCTATACCATCTCCACCATGCTGCCAATTCACAGTGGATTATACATAAGCAATAGGGGAGAAACCAGTTTTCTTTTTTCATTCGCGTGTACGTATATCGGGGGGGGGGGGGTTCCACAAAAAAAGCTCAACTCAAAAATTGCCGTTTCGAGAATTTGACATTTGAACTTTCATGCCTCCATCGCACCTGTACTTATACAATTTTTGTGCAACAAATTAAGGTGAATGACGCGTGTCTATAGAAGGATCAAGTGCAGAGTTGGCTTAATCTATTCTGAACCTATGGTTTGAACTAGGCATGAAAATAGGGTTAGATTTAGAGACTTTGGACCTGCAGAGACTTTGGACCTAGGGATGAATAGGGGAAGGTTTAGGAAACTTTGTACCTGCAACGACTCAAAGGCAATGGTTTGACCTAGTGATGAATGGGGTAAGGTTCAGGAGACATTGAACCTGAAGAGACTCAAAGACTGACTCAAAGACTGGCTCAGAGTTGGGTTAATCTATTCTGAACCTATGCTATGACCCCGGCATGAATAGGGTTAGATTTAGAGACTTTGTACCTAGGGGAGAAT
>JAHWFP010272316.1:0-12094 GCA_023313725.1 Lithobius niger
CCCTTTTTGTAAACTTGGTGGCTTCTCTTACCAGTTTTGGTTTTGGGTGGATATTAGTTTGCGCAAACTGTAATTGATAAAGA
Source organism: Lithobius niger (assembly GCA_023313725.1). Taxonomy (NCBI): domain Eukaryota; kingdom Metazoa; phylum Arthropoda; class Chilopoda; order Lithobiomorpha; family Lithobiidae; genus Lithobius; species Lithobius niger. The sequence goes on from JAHWFP010272316.1 coordinate 84, forward strand.
TACAAAACATTAAAACAAGCTAATAAACGGCATGGTACGCCAAAGTCGCACGAATTAGAAAACAAAAATGAGCTCGTTTGATGCTTAAAGTAAGGCTTACTAACTAAAGTCAAAACAGCAAAAGGGCACAAATAAACTTTCCTGTAAGGTTCAAGATTTTGCAGTGTTGTTGTGATGTTTAGTCCACGTGAAACCATACTGCTGTATACAACCATTACACACGTAAATACAATCAAAGCCAGAGCTCAAATTTCAAAAATTTTAATGACCAAATAAACGAAGAATCTAAGGCTCGATAGGCTCTACTTTCTTGGCTGAATTTGCTCAGCGTTTTTCAGTCACATCGTCAACTTCCCATTCATCACCCTATTGATGATACATATATCATTTTTCAAGATTTTCAAGCACTTTTCCAGGCATGGAATTTCATTATTACTTTCAAGGACATTTCCTGGATTTCAAGGACTCACACGAATACCTGTCGAGCTGTGCTAAGCTCTTAAGACGATTAGTTTTTGTACAATTTCCGGCGATGTCGTTTAGCTAATCATTAGCGTTTCTACCATGTGCAAAAGTCAAAATGGTAAAAACAATAGTATACAGCAGTAAGGTTTCACGTGGACTAAACAGCACAGCAACACTGCAAAATCTTGAACCTTACAGGAAAGTTTATTTGTGCCCCTTTGCTGTTTTGACTTAAGTTAAACCTTATCTTAAGCATCAAACGAGCTCGTTTTTGTTTTCTAATTGTGTATGGTGGAGACAGTAACTGGGTTAGCTGCAAGGGGCACTGGAGGGCGAAAAGATGTGGTCTTACTGAAGCAACTGCTATTAGACTGGATTTCTTAAGCCTACAACGCGCGATTTTTGTTGTTGGAGAAAACAACGTTCTTTTAAGCCTAAGAAAATCCGCTCTCAAAGCACTGTCTTTACTAGAAGTGCCGTTTTCCCCCTTACATTTTAATCTAGTGCACCTTGTAGTTATGCCCTCCAGATGCTATCTCGTAGGCAATATGACGTCACTTGACGCTGCTCTATTTGTACGTACACCAACTGGTAAAAGACATTAAAAATAAATAATAATAAAAAAAACCGAAACAGATATAAATTTTTGAGTAAATGTTTGATTTAATTTAGCATTCCGTGAGGTGCAGCGTAAATGATTTTGTCCGTATTTTATGTTCGTTTCGTTTCGCCTTTTCTTCAAAGTCTGACGCTGGTTGTATAGTATTCACGTATTTAAATTATAGCGCCGTAGCCTAATTTTTATTCAGATCGTCTCTCAGTCTTTTTTTTTTTTTTCATTGAGTTTCTGCCTCATTGATTTGTCATCCAACAGTCTTCTGTGTCCTTATTTAATTTTTTTCTTCTCCCTAAACTGCCGTTTCTTACGTCACACCTGCGCAGACTCGTTTCATTCCTTAAATTCATTTTGAAAGTTATCAGACGATGATCCCGTCTGTAGCAAGCGACAAGAAAAGGTGATAGGAAAAAAAAAAAACCGGAAGAAAAGAAACGAAACAGTGGCTGAAAAAAAAAAAAAAAGAAATTGTCGTTTTCTTCACCAGGCGAAGTCCAATTCCCCCGTTCATGTTCGCGCAGCCAATTTCCTAAAACGAAAGGAAGACGAAATGAAACAAAAAAAAATCGCGCGGGAAAAGAAGTGAAAAATAACGCCACAAAAATCCAAGCACAAAACTCTGGCGGCGCTGTCGTTCAAACATTGTGCTCAGACGTAATAAAGGCTGCTTGTGAGACTGAACAGAACAGTCATCTTTATAACTAAAGAAAAAACCCAAGTCATCGCTAATGATGGGTTGGGGGCATGCTGTAGCCAGGGTAGTGGGATTAGAAGTATGGGTTAGGGGGATGCTTCCTCTAAATTATCGAAAATCTAATTAGTTGGTAAAAGTGATGGTTTTTCTTGTTTTTTTGTTGTTCCTCTCTTTGCTTCTAGGACCTCTCGTTACCAAACAACGACACGTTAACAAAGAGGGGCAGAGCCTGATGTTGACAGTCTAAACCATGCGCAATGGCTGTTTGCCGTGACGTCACCATGAGTTAGCCAATGACGAACGAGAACAACGGCTGTTTGGCCGTCTGATTGGACTAGCCCAGTCACGTGATAAGCACGTCACAGCAAACAGCCATAGCGCGTGGTATAATACAAAACCAATTGTACGTACACACGTCATGCTAACCATCCGGCTACCTTGTCCTTCTGCCCTTCTGACCGTCGGCAGTTACACTGATAATACTGATAAAATTGGGGAAGATCTGATTTGGTTAACCCATAATGTTACCCAGTGCGATTTTGTCCATTTTTCTCTTTGTTTCACCAGATGATACTAAAATTAGCCTTACAGATGTTATCAGTTACAACAACAATGCGACGGCCGACCAACAAATTAAAAAGTTGAATGAAGTAAAGTAGATGTGAGTGTTTATGGACAGTATGCTAAACTAAACTGGAGATGTCAGATTTATTCTGTCTCTAACCGGTTTTGTGCTCTTTTACGCAAAATGTTTTACATGAAAATTTGCACCACGCAATTCGTTGAAAATATTTTATTTTGCCACGGCCCAATCTCTTTTACAGTACTTAGTATTATGGTGGAAGCACGTATACGTATGTTGTTGATTATGTAATTAAACTGCGAAAGCGAATTCAGGACAGTATGCTAAAGTGGAAATGACAGATTAATACCCGGCTTTGTGCTGTTCTATGCAAAATGTTTTACATGAAAACTTGCACCACGCAATTCGTTGAAAATATGTTATATTGCCACGACCCAAGCTTTTTTACAGTAGCTAGTATTATGTTTGGAGGCAATTTTCCGCGACCATTCCTTTCCTATCTTTCAACAGCTAAATATTCTGCCAATCCGCCATCTGTACATGTACAAAACTTTAATTAATTATCGTAAAATGGTGCTCACTTCTCATCTCGCCTAGTTACATGGTTACCATAGTATTACGTCTGCGGCCTTTCTTGAGTTCTCCGCAGAAAGACCACAGATAATCGATTGTACATTTTTAGTAGCAGAGTGCCTTGTTGATAACCAAGATGGTTACAAAAACAATGGCGGCCGTCGATTAAAGCCGCCCTCTCCAGGAAAACGTAGCCGCTCATAAAATATTTGCAGGACTCAAGATACGCCGCGCACACAATAGGAACGAATCCTGTTTACACGTTGTACAACCTAAAGTGTCTAACGGAATATTTCACAATCACAAAGGCGGTTATTACAAAGTTAATAAATGTTATAATTCCTTGCCCATTAGTAATGAAACGTATTAGTGTGATGTCGCTGTTTAAGAAACATTTGGTCAAGGTTACTTGACCTAAACCCAACTAACTTATTGTGTGCGCGGCGTATCTTGAGTCCTGCAAGTATTTTGTGACCGGCTACATCTTCCTGGATGGGGTGACTTTAATCGATGGCCGCCATTGTTTTTGTTACCATCTTGGATATCAACAAGGCACTCTGCTACCGAAAACGTACAATCGATTATCTGTGTTCGTTCTGTGGAGAACTCAAGATAGGCCGCGGACACTATAACAAATGTTTTCTTTGGATTGTTCACGCATTTTTTCTCTCTCTTATCGATGTAATTTTATTTTATGGCTTTTTCTGACATGTAAGTTCTGTTTTTTGAATAATGGAAATATTTTTCCACCATGTTTTTTTAGTCAGTTTTTGTGAGACCCTCATCCACCATCTTTTCTTGTGGTGTGTGGGTATATCATTTTCATGATTGCCTTCGTATATTTCGTCGTAACTCAGTTGTGCCATACGGCTTTCAGTTTAAAGGTCTGATGACCGTAACTTGCACAAACTTCTGAATGCCGATTAGGTTTATACATATACTAGTCATTATAGGTCATCTTTAATCGTGGCGGTTCTACTGGAAGGCAAACAAGACAGTTACCTAGGGCGGCAAATTTTAGAGGCCGGCAAAGTTTTCAAATATATGTATATTTTTTGTATATTCTAGATAATTTTTTTTCCTGGTGGGGGTTAGTACCTTAGTTCCTGGAACTGAGGTATAACCTATATAGCTTAATAAATACAGATGCAAATCTATTTACGTTACCTCAGGCATTTAAGATATTTAAGTCCAAAAGGCAACGTAAATAGGTTTGCATCTGCAGTTATTAATGACCTTTCCAGCCCATTTGACTTTCCGTATTGTTTACAAATTAAACCTAGCTAACAATAGAGGACAGAAATGGTCCCAAAATAGTCTCAAATGCGGTAGCTTCCGGGGCTCCACCCCGTACCTCACTGGCGGGAGCTCACACCGCTCCCGAAGTCCCCCTCGCAGAGAGAAACGTTGTCGGCCAACTTCAAAAAATGTCTTAGTGCCTAGGAGCGGCAAATAATGTAAAACTGCCACTGATCTTTAACGAATGGATGGCCTGAGGACATGTCTAGCGCGGCAAAGTTACTTACAGCACAAAACTTACATTTTTTTGGCCTTCTTTCATTTTGCCTTGTGTTCGTTCCTTGTATTCCATGGCGTCTGTGGTTTCTTCCGGGAAAGCAAGGAATCCCGGATGGGAACAAAAGCTTGCAGAGGCAGTGACAGACAGGTCTTTCAGCGCGTAGGAGGTAGGAGGTGGAAAGTGGAGGCAGGGACATGTCGGGAGGGGCTTCGCCAGACAAAATCAATTTTCACCACAACTCACACTCGGTGCGGGAAAAAAAAAGTTCGCCGGAAAAAGAACAGGTGTGGACAAGTTCAACGGCTGCCATACTGGTGCAAGAAAACTTTTGATACGTAAGGGAAAGGACACACTGTCAGTTGGACATATCAATAATAGTAATAGTTTTTCTATTAAAGGGAACGTTTAAATATTACATCAAGGGGGTAGGTGGGGGGTTGCCTACTGGTGACGATTGCTGACGTGGGGAGGGGAAGGGGGTGGCCAGTTGATGACGTAAGCCATCAGTAAAAGACAATTTTAAAGGGTGAAAATCGGCAAAGAAAGTTCCTCAAAAATGTTTTTTGGGGGAAGGGGGTAAAGTTAGAAATGACGTAGGGGGTGGGTGCTTTGGGGAATTTATGACGGGGGGGGGGGGGAGGGGGTTGAAAATATCCAATTTCTTGATGATGTAATATTTGAACGGTCCCAAAGTGGCATACTCTCCCCGACTCCTCCTAAAAAACCATAGCAAAAATAACAGAACTGCTGAATTAATAAACTACAAAGTGTGGAAAGTGACACACAGAATAGATGATAATTCAGTCAAACACTAAGAATAAAGGAAAACGTAAGTAAACATAATCAGTCAAGTAACATAAACAGTCAAACGTAAGTGAAAAATAACATAAAACAAACAGGCTAATGGTTACAGCCACACGTTTACAACAGCAGACATGATGGGTAAATGATTTAGGGAAAACCCCGACGATTTTGATAACTTCCAATGCGGCTTGGCACTTCTTTCTGCCTCTTGGACTTATTATGCAACTACCGCTGCATTTACATGGACACTAGTAGCATCTTTATTATAATATCGGAGGCCAGGTAAAAGGAAAAGGAAAACCTAAAGGAAAACCACTTTTCCCCTCCTCGCGCCCGCAGTGAAAATGCACTCTCCCACTCTACGTGCAACCAAAAAAGGAGCCAGGCATGAGTGGTCGATCAATCTGACAAGTCTTCGGGAAGAGTGCCAGGAAAATGTCCCGGGAAATGTGTCCCGGGAAATGTGACCGGCCCCGTGCATAGCACGGGCTTCCTCTAGTAAAACATAAAGTGGGGCTTTAACGTAGAAGGCAGTGTGACACCAAGAAGGGGGGGGGGGCCCCCCCATTTGCCTTCCCAAGATGAAGAGTAGTCAACCTCGATGTTTTTCTTTTGTCTACCGACGGCTCTTTATGTAAGCCTCAGCATGAACTTCCATGTTACACGTCAAATTTTGAAACCCGATGGTTTTTTCCAGAATTGCCATTGACCAACGAATTCGGTATTTGGGGTCGCGTCATAGTTATTTCACTACATTAAAAATTTTAATGACAACAATCGAACCGTTTGGCGTCCACAGCATGGCCATTTGTTGTTGTTGTTTTTGTTGTTGTTGTTGGGACTCGGTGGGCCCTCACCTGGAGATCGAACCAATAACCGACTTCAAGTTTTATAGCTTAAAACGTAGGTATGGACAGCCTAGAGCCTTTTGAAAATGATTTTAATGTGTTCATATTGTTGTTTGGTTCTTCGTCTTCTTGTTGGGGAAAATTTTGCTCTTACTAGAGATCGAACCAATGAACCGATTTTCAATTTTTTTTTAGCTTAGATGTAGTATAAACAAGGACCAGGACCTTTGAACGCTATTTTAGTATGGCTAAAATATTGTTCTTGTTGTTATTGATGTTGGGGAAACATAAAACTTTAAAACCCCTTTACCTTCCCCCTGAATTCATACAAACCGACGAAATTCGATATTTGGGGTCGTTGTCATAACTATTTAACTGCATAAAAATTATAAACCTCCCTAGCATGGCCATTTATCGTTTTGGGACTCTCTGCCTTCACTAGTACATCTTTACCACTACACATCGAACCAGCCATGGAACCCCCACGCAATATCCCCCCTGGCCCGCCTGCGGCCCGCCCCCCCCCCCCACTCCTCCCTGAGCAGCAGTAAATTCAATATATTACGCTGCCAATATTTCACTATAGTGCTGACTGCACAGTTGACTTGCATGATTTAATTAATCTTGAGGCTAACGTATTTATTCTCAGCACATTTACTGAAACGATCTAAATTTACCCCCGGCACCATCCGATCCAATTTCCCAACTGACGATGACGGCGCTGACGCAATTTTATGCAACAGTTGATTTACAGGCCACTCGCTAACGCCGAAGATATGAATCTAAATTATTTCACTTTTTTTAAATCTAATGTTACGTTCCTTAACTTCCGATTTGCACGTTCAGCCACTCCCTCTCCCCCCCCCCCATCCACACGCACTTTTCATCCCAAAATTCTAATGCGTTTTGACTCGACTTAAAAAAAACCCACCTCCTCTCTTATCTATAATAGCTTCGCTCTGCCAGATAAAGAAAAAAAGAACAGTTTCTGATTTCGATCTAATAACTACCCTAATGCTGATGTTACCGGAAGAGGCGAGAAAGACAAAAAGTAAAGGGAAAACGAATCCATCTCACTCGTTGCTTCCTTCTCATCTGACTTCTCCATTTCTCCTTTTATCCGGCGATGCGAGAACCAAAGCGGAACCCAACCAGCATCAGCCATTACTGAAAATGGCGTCACTTGGAGTTGACACACTCATTCATCTTGTTGTCGGCAACTGTTCCATGTCACTTTCCTAAAGCCCGGGCAAACGACCACCCCGAAAAAACATCCTAATCCAATCTGACGTGTTCTCTTTAAATCATTGACTCGCTCGCGCCAAGTTCGATGCAACTAAAGCTAACCAACAACCTTTCGAAAGTCTTTGAAAGTTGTCGACGGTGTCGCGAGCGTGTCGTTGGTTGAAGGCTGGGGATAAGAATGATGGAGCACGGTTAAATCTGTACTTTTCTTGGGTTGAATCTTGACTTAATGTGATTGAACTTCGAGGTGAGGTGTCAGTAACCATCTTGAATTACCAGTGGTCAACGAATTCGACACCAGAAATCCTGAATCTTGACTCTATTGTTATTAAACTATAGAATTTTGAATGAAAAGACAAATGTTTCATAAGGCACCATGTAATATAGATGAAGTCTTTGAAAATTGTCGTGAGCGTGTCGTAGTGTGCTTGGGCTGACGGTTGAGGAAAAGAATGATGGAACACGGTTAAACCGTCACATTTCTGGTTGAATCTTGAGTTAATGTGATTGAGCTTTAAGGTGAGATGTCAGTAACCATCTTGAATTACCAGTGGTCAACGAATATGACGCCAAAAATCCTGGATCTTGACTCTATTGTTATTAAACTATAGGATTTTGAATGAAAAGAAATGTTTCATAAGGGACCAAGTAACAAGTATTCTTGTTTATCTCAATTCTTGGTCCTTTTAGACGTCTCCGGGCCCCCCCCCCCCAAAAAAAAAAATAAAGGTTCCACGTACACTAAGTTTGCAGCAATGTGATGTCTATAAGACTGAAAATTGTTGCCAATGTTATCGTGTCCATTGGAACGTGGGTGGAAGGCTGGTGATAGGAAGATGGACGCGGCTACATCCATGCTACTCTTCTTGAATCTGGAGTTCATACGAATAAAATTTAACAAAAGAGGACAATGATAATAAGGACAAATACACATTTTTAAAACCATAAATAAGTCGATATGGTAGCTTGACCTCACACCTTACAGTTAAAACACACATCGTGAGAAATAGCCGGTTAGCCGATGGTATAACAGCTCGTTTGCTGCAAATCCCCTCGACAATGGACTGCCCCGTTTCTGGCAAACGAGCAATTATCGCCGGTTAACTACCTCTTTCTCACGGGTATCACTTACATAGTAAAAGTTTTTGTTAGTTGCCTAAATATCTCCGTATTCCTTGTCGGCTTCAGAGGTCACCCAAGACAGTCAAGAATGCACTTGTTCTCACTCCAGATTTCCCTTTAAACTGAACTGTTGATTTAAAAAATGTAGGTAGGTGCTTGCAGTTCAACGATGCCAGACAGAACCGGCAACAAGAGCTTGCAGTTCGTGCCAGAAAAGGCCGAACGAAAGCAGGGTGAGGTAGGGCGAGTGAGGGAAACACTTGACGAGACGTCAGCCTCCATTAAGAATGCATGAGGGAAGCCACGGAGAGGCGATTTGAAAGGATGAGGTGCTGAACTCATCCAGCCACTTGACCCACAAGTCAGCCAGCAACAACACTTAGTATTGGAGAGGAGGAGAAAACCGCTACAGAAAGAAGACAGCGCTGTACGGAATAATGGCAGCCGCATCTGAGGATTTTATTTTGTTTTTGATAGTTGATACCTTAAAGTGCACTCAACTTCAGCGTTCGGTACTATTTAACAACCCAAGGATGGATACAGATATAGAGTTGATTCGTGCATTATTTATTTAGGCCTATATTTGTACTATAGGGCAGTGACACGACGTAGTATTATTGTATATAACTCTATGGTGGAGCCAGTTACTGGGTTAGCTGCAAGGTGCACTGGTGGGGGAAAACAAGAGCGTCTTACTGAAGCCAATGCTATTAGACTGGATTTCTTAGGCCTAAAACGCGCGATTTTTGTCGATTTGTTGGCAGTTGCTGACATTTTTAAGCAAGTAGAATCTTTATTTTCCGATTACAACATCGTAGCATAAGGGATTGGAGAAAACAACGGTTTTTTAAGCCTACGAAATCAACTCTCAAAGCGCTGGCTTGACTAGAAGTGCCGTTGTTTAATCCACCATTTCAATCTAGTGCCCCTTGCAGGTATCTCTCTTGTAGCAATATGACGTCACTTGACGATGCTCTATAGGTAATGAGGCCGTTTCAGTATGGCTCAGCGTAGGACCTCGGCCTTTGGTTCGATTCCCCGCTCAGGCAGTCTGGCATATAAGTCCAAAAGGAAACGTAAATAGGTTTGCGTATACGTATTTATTTAACTCTCCTTGAGCCCGTTGGCTTTCCGTCCTCTTAAAACCTATAGTTGCACTAATTAGGCCTATTTTTGTTTATTGTGTAATTCGTGTAAGCAAGGATGGATACGGGGATACTTAATATCTCGATTTATTTAAGAGTTCCCCCGAGCATAAATACCAATAAATCTTTGGTCAGTTACACACAATTCCGGCCTCGTTCACCTACAAAATTGCATACAATTGTACTGAGATCCAGAAAGCTAAATAAAGCCTGGGGAAAAAAAAATAGAGGTTACTTAAAATAAAAAGCCTGTTGTTGCTCCTTTTATTATTTGTCTTTTTATTGTAAGTATCCTATGATTTATATATTTTTTGGCTTTATTTTTAGCTATGTAGATCTTTAACTGCAATTGTTTGTTATTTTGAAGATGAACAAGACCGGAATTGTATGCAATTGGCCGAACATTCCCTCCTCCGCCGCCCCCCCCCATCTCTTAAATGTATCCTGCCCAATTCGTAAATCAACTGAAATTTGGAACATCTGGATTATATTTCTCCTGTATTCTATAGGTACGGCAGTGGTTGGGTAAAACTCTACTACTGGAGCTATGTGTCATTTGGCCTACATTTGCAGGTATCGCCGAATTTCGGTTTGTTTAATTTGTATTCGCGACTGTTCTCCTATAGCAAACTAGATCAAATGATGTACAAAGTAGTATTTTTCCCAAGACGCAGAGTGGTCAGAAAGTCACAAGTAAAACCATTAGTGCCCTCTAAAGGCGATCTGCGTAACTATACCATGTGCAATGGCTGTTTGGTGTGACGTCACCATGAGTTAGCCAATGACGAACGAGAACAACGGCTGTTTTTGGATTGATTGGACTAGCCCAGTCATGTGATGTGCACGTCACAGCAAACAGCCATGGCGCGTGGTATAGTAATTGTGTTCCTAGCGTGTGACGTTCTTGCATTCTCAAAATCTCCTAAAACCTCGTCCAACTCTGGGTTTTAGTCTTCTGAAGAACTGAAACTGCTGATTACGAGTAGACAGTAGCAATGACTTTCTCTGTCGCCTTTTTCAACTCGGGAACTACCAGACAGAGACAAACGGTTTTCACCATTGGATTTAGCGACTAAAATTAGTTAGAAGGAATAAAAAAAAAACTAGAAGTATGGAGCGGAAGTTGCACATAAGTGAGTTAGGTAAGTTAGCCCATTGTCTGTGGAACGGTACCAGACAAAGACAAGCCAGACAGAGAATTTGCAGCGTCCAACAGGAAAAAAAAAACCCGGAAGTATGAAGCAGAAGTGGCGCACAAAGGCCGGAAGTGGCGGAAGTGTAGAGATGACCGGTTGCGACTAGGTAGTCGCTGCAGCCGCTTGTTAGGTTAATAATTTTGCAACTACCAATGACTGAACCGTTGCAACAATATTCTGTGAACAGGCCTAATAACATTTTCACCATCGTGAACGACACACCTTTACCGGTGGAGGATTATAGGATGTCCTGAAAGGGGGTGCTGCCACATGCTAGTCTAATGCCGCTACGGATCTGGGGGAGCATCGCAATCTTCCGCAGCGGGGTCTTGGGTAGAGCTCCTGAAATCTTTACATCTTAGCCTTTTTACTGCCTTTTCTGGCTTTTGGAAGCCATGCTTGTATATATAAGTTCAGGCCTCAAACAACCGCTGTTGTCAAAATATTCATGCAGCAGCCAACCAACACGGGGGAGTAACCACCACATACCGACTTCCCACAGTGTCATATGATTACTACTTAAATAGCTAGTCTTTCATCGGAGCTCCAGAAATGAAAAAATTTAAAACTGAGAAGTTTTCAGTCAGTTTCTGAAATAGCCGATTTAACGCCGCTTGAATTTCTTTCATTACTTTTGTGTTCCCTAAAATTCACTTTTGAAGAATTCTCAACTCCGTGTGGGCCTTTCCCCCCCCCCCCCCCTTCCCCCCTGCTTTAGGGAAGAGCTGCAAAACTTTCTTCGTCACTGCTTCTCTTTTTGTCATTCGTGAGTAAGTAAACAAACAATTTTGAAGGTCAGTGCAAAAATGTGAGGGACAATTTTTTTCTCCTCGTAATTTGTTCTCCTGTAGGTTTAACGCGCGCCCAGCCGAAGCCAGAAGGTGTGAGGGACAATTTTGCTGGGTAATTCCAATCGGAAATTCTTAGTACCTTTTACATGCCACAATCGACACGAGCGCGCGAGGCATCACGTGGCTCTTCTCTTCCCGTAAATGCCAGGAGTGGCTTGGGTCATGATCGAACCCGGGACTTCTTGCACGTGAGATAGTCGTACTAACCATTAGGCTGCCTTGCACCACATTCACGTATTGTAACGGGTTTACATGTACGGCAACGCAAACTACGAAGCGGTAGCTCCTTGGTGCACCTTGCCATTAAACATGGATGCTGCGCGCGTCGAACTACCATGCACACATGGCAG
>JAHWFP010272316.1:12494-47352 GCA_023313725.1 Lithobius niger
TCTGTTCACAATAAAACAGTGTTTAGGATTGAAGTTTAAGTAGATTTAGGGAATTAAAAAGCCCAAAATCGAAAAACCGACTTCGTGACCGAAAAAAAAAGTCGGGAAATTTTTTTTTCACAACTAGCATTTTGTAAGTCGTAAAATGGCAAACAGGAATGCTGCGTTACCACCAAATCATCGGCCTTTAGTAATGGAAAATCCGAGTCTAGGAAACCCACGAAAAAGGACGAGAACTGAAGAGTGTAGAAATGCACCCTTAGTTCAGGATTTGGGTGAAGATCTAAACGATTCCTGGGGTGAGGACGCGGATATTTCGATGTCCGAAATATCGCACAGAAGCTTATCCCCACCCAGGTTAACACGTTCAGATGTAGATGATCAGAGAGGACATGAAACAGTTGTCACTGATTTTCGAAATTGGGCAGATGCTTGCCCCATGCCGGAAGAATTTCGGCAAAAGGTTTTTGAACAGCTGCAAAACTGTTTTAGGCCTGAAAACCGAAATGGAGGTACTGACACCGCTCAACCTGGTCGTGCTGCACAGCATGACAAGAACGAACGGAAGCCAGTACACTCCACACCTGTCACTGCTCACAGACGAACAAATCGGGCTGTTGAGGCTGATGACAGTACACGGAATCCTCGTCTGCGCTATCCAGGAGCCAACACTGACCGAGTGGATAGACAGACGTGCGGTAACCGTGTGCAATGGAGACAGCCGGTTATGCATGAACCGGAAGTCAACACGCAAAGGTACGATGAACCCCTGCGTGGTGGCACTGTGTCGCCATCTAGGTTCAGGAATACTGAGCACAGAAATGTGCAAGGTCGGACTGGCCCTAGCTACGTGACCGGGGATAGAAACCGGGAACGTAGGGATGATGATTTTAGGCAAGATTTTTTGCAAAGTCAGTTTGAAGGGCTTAGCATAAAATCCCCAAAAATCGCCATGCCTGTGTACACGGGTATTGGGGATGAAAAATCAGCATCTGAATTTCTGGAGGCGCTGTCAAAATACAGCATTGCATTAGGCCTCTCAGAAAAGTACGTATTACGTACTATCGTACCGCTTGCTATGCAAGGAGAGGCGGAACGATGGTATAGGGTGTTTGGTCCTTACAGGGACTGGGACACCTTTGTAGCCAACTTTAATTTGGAATATGAAAGCCCAAATTATGTGGAGGATTTAAAAAGAGAGTTTGAAGAAAGGACTCAAGCACCAGATGAGCCTTTTTCAAGCTATGCCCAAGCTGTGTGCGGGTATTTTGATCGTTTATGGCCACAAGCATCTCAGTCAGAGAAAGTAAGCCATATTATGAGAAAAATGCATCCGGACTACAGGCAACATCTTCAGGGTCGTCGGTTCGACTCCCTGCGAGAATTGGTGAGGGAAGGGGCCAAAGTCAGTCAGTTCCTGTTAGCACAGCGGACTTACAGACCTCCCCCCGACCCATCCTTGTCTGTGGAGCCACGCTTGGCATGGCGCGGCATCTCTTCATACAGTGAAGCCGTGCAGGGAAGCAAACCAGTAAGGAACGAAGCGGTGCTTCGTGCAGGTCAGTCAACCGGCACGGGAACCACACCGGCGGTCCCTTACAAGGTAGAACCTGTGTCGATGGCCTCGCTTGACCCGAGAGGGTACCGAGCCGGCCGCTATCAGACGCAAAGCACCACAAGTACTGTAAAGGCTGCACCAAAAGCAGCTAATATACAGAAAGCTGGTGTTGCTAAGGAGAATGAACAGCAACAACCACAAAAGGAAAGGAGGGAGAGAAAACCTTTTGTTGGGACTTGCTGGACATGCCAGGAAGAGGGTCACAGATCCACGAACTGTCCAAAGAAGCCAAAAAACGCAGAAAGCGGTCGTTAACTTGGTTAAACCGTGTTGCGACCGGGAAAAGCGCCGATTGGAGGGCAAAAGCTGGATTGTGGAAAGGCACGCTAAAACGTGTTTTTGCACCTAACGTGAGACTTTTCAAGGGTGTTGAAGAAGAGACTAGATCAGGGACTGTCCCTTTAATTAACATTAAAGTGGCAGGGGAACCTTTTTTAGCACTGATTGACACGGGTGCCAGTTCAAGTATCATCTCGGGTGCTACTGCACGTACTTTGCAGGCAAAGGGCATAAAGTGGCGCAGGGATTGCTGTGTAACTTTTATCTTGGCGGCTGGTAATATCCAAGGTGATGGTTATTGTAGAGCAACGGTACGTTGGCCTGGTGGTTACTCTGCGCAGCAGACGTTCTTAGTTCTAGAAAACGCGGCAGACAGCGTTATCTTGGGCAGAGATTTCTTAGGTCGGACTGGCCTCATACCAGACATCCAAAATGGTGGCTGGCGTGTCGGGCCAGAGGAACAAGAGACAATTCCTTTTGCAAAGGCTGACCAAGCGAAAATTGAGCAGCTTAGGCAATTGGACGTGGAGGTAGACAGAGAAAGGCGTGCAAAAGATGATGCATTGTTGGAGGGAAAAATTCAACAAGCTCATTGCTCAAATGCACAACGAAAGCAGCTAAGAAGGTGTTTAAACAGATACAAACATGTTTTAACATCCAAACGAGGCAGCACTCACCTCTACCAACACAAAATTGAGGTTGAACCTGGTGCAAGACCCATTAGGTTACCTCATAGACCTGTAAACAAGGAGACAAGAGCAATCATTGAGGCCCAGATGCTTGAGTGGATCAGGGAAGATGTGATTGAACGCTCTGTGTCCCCCTGGGGGGCTGTTCCCTGCCTTGCTCCGAAGAAAGGAGAGGAAGGGGCTAAAAGATTTTGCTTGGATTACCGCCTCTTAAACGGTAAGACGGTAAAAGACTCACAGCCTACCAGTAATGCTAGTCAAGTATTTTCCATGCTAGGCAAAGCAAAATGGTTTACAGTTCTGGACATGAAATCAGGCTTCTTGCAAATAGGAATGGAAACTGAGAGCAAGAAGTATACCTGTTTTCGTTGTCATATGGGGTCATGGCAGTTCAAGAAAATGCCATATGGGCTCTGCAATGGACCAGCATCCTTTGCGAGACTTATGGACATGGCTCTGGGGGATGCTATGTACTCCCATACTATGATTTATGTTGACGATTTGGTAATCTTTTCCCAGGATTACCAGACCCACCTGGAGCACATTTCAGACGTGTTAGACAGACTAGGAAAAGCTGGATTAACAGTGAACCTGAAAAAAGCTCACTTTTGTGCAAAGGAAATTTCCTACTTGGGGCACTTGATCAGGCCACAAGAGTTATCACCACTACCAGAAAAGGTATTGGTAATCCAGGAATTTCCAGAGCCTAGTAACGTAAAGTCGCTCCGCCGATTTCTGGGGATGATGGGCTTTTATAGGGCCTTCATCAAGGATTTCCATGTCAAGGCAGCTTGTCTTTACAAGTTACTGAAGGGAGATGCGGTTTGGGAGTGGAACAAAACACACTCAACTGCAGTGCAAGAGCTTAAAGACAGTTTGTCAGGCTGTGTTTTAGCGTTACCAGATTTGGATAAGAGGTTCGAAATCTCGTCAGATGCCTCAATTTCCGGTTTTGGTGCAGTGTTCTCCCAACACGTCGAAGGACGTGGGCTCGTACCTGTAGCATTTGCTGGACGCAAACTATCAGATGCTGAAAAAAAACACTGCGTCTCTGAATTGGAAATGGGTGCGGTGATGTTTTCTGTACGTAAGTTCAGACCTTACATTGAAAATGCACCATTCTTAATCGAGACGGACCATTCGGCGTTGTCCTTCTTGAAGTCCTTAAAACAGCCTTCAGGGAGACTAGCACGGTGGATTCTTGAACTTCAAGGAATGGACTTTGAAATCCGTTACAAGAAGGGATCACAAAACCAAGTGGCAGATACAATCTCCAGGATGTACGAGGATGAAGCCAAAAATCCAGTACTGATAGCAGATTGTAAGGTGGAACGAGTAAAAGTGACCGAGAGACCCAACGGATTTCCCAGTTTGGAACAAATCCGTACGGCGCAGAATGGTGACCAGTGGTCATCGCGCCAGATTGCTAGACTAGGCAATGTAGCTGACAGTACATCGGCTGTGGACGGAGGCATCCTTACCCCAGGTAGGCTCTGCTTGCGTGATGGGATCTTGTGTAAAACTTATGTTTCACGTAACGTTCGTGATGTAATTGAAGGTAATACACTTTTCAGAGCGTTTTTACCGAAGTCGCTACGTCACAACGCGATTGCTGCAATTCACAGCTCACCTCTGGGAGGCCATTTTGGAGTGTTTAAAACTCTAAGAAGGATGCAGGAATTGGTGGGGTGGATTGGCATAAGGAAGGATATCGTAGAGTTTGTACGCAGTTGTGAGAAGTGTCAGACTTGCAAAACTGAAACTTCGAAACCTGCTGGACTCCTGACCACGATAGATCCTCCCAATGCCCCTTGGAAGAGAGTGTCGGTGGATCTCATCGGGCCTTTGCCAGTAACCCGAAGAGGCAGACGCTGGATACTCGTAGTCCTGGATGAGTTCAGTTCCTGGCCCGAACTTTTTGCTCTCAGGACGGCTAAAGCGAAACAGGTAGCCGAGTGCGTAAAAGACGTCGTACTCCGGTGGGGTTTTTTTTCACGTATTTTTTCGGACAATGGCCCCTGTTTCATAGCTAACATATGGCGTAGTTTGTGGCAGTCATGGGGGATCAAGACCCATTACGCAACCGCATACAACCCGAAGGCTAACGTGACGGAGAGACAGAACAAGGTAATAAAACACATGTTACGTTGTTTCACTGCCTCCCATCACGATTGGGATCTTCATTTGCAGGAATTTGCATTTGCAATGCGAAGTTCTGTGTCTGAATCAAGTAAGTTCACTCCCAGTGAGCTGAACATCGGACGAAACCCGGCTGGTCCATGGGGGTATGAGCTCTCCCAACTAACGAAGGGACCGCCCCCCGCAAAAACCAAAAACCAGACCGAGGTTCAAATGGAGATCGTGCAGCGTTTTTCTGAGATGTATAAGTTGGCAAACCAGTCCATGAAAACATCTAGGGCACAGAAAAAGGTCTACTATGACAGGCGGCATAAACCTCTAACCCTAAAGGTGGGAGATTATGTCGTCCGCCGCACACATACCCTGTCAAATGCAGCACGAGGGATAGCATCATCCCTGGCGCCAAAATTTGCAGGTCCATACGTAATTTCAGAAAAGAAATCTGAAAAAACGTACAAGTTACGCGATATTACAAATGGAGGTGAAATCGGTCCATTGAATATTGCTCAACTTAAACCATTCTTTTTCCCAGCAAATGTAACACCACCAACTGTTCCTGAGCTAAAAAAGAAGCAGGTTATCCCTAAGAAGCAGAAAAATAAACCAGTGTTACCTGACAAACCCAATCACTCTTACCACTTGCGAAAGCGGGGGGGGAGTCGGCAGTTCAATAACACAGGTTAAAAATTTTTCGTGTACCCACTCTTAGGTCGGTTTAAGCCCTTAAACCAGGAAATCGCAAGATTTGCACTCATTCGGTTACTAATCATAAGCATACATGTAATGGAGCTATGATTGGAGGTAACAGGGGATGAGAGGGGACGAAACATGGAATTGTCGCGCAAATAACGGCAATTCATGACACGTTTTACACACCAAAAATACGCATAAAATACAGAAATAAAATGTATTTTGTTCCACTCAAATTTGGCTAAAAAGAGACAAGGGGGGGAGCAGGGGGCGAAGGCCACCTATTCCCAACCTACAAGGCAAGAATTGGGGAGGGGGGGATACGGGCGTAGGCCTAAATCTCCAACTCCCGGGAAAAAAAAAAAAAAAAAAACGGGTGTAGGCAGGGGAAAATGGTGAAAGTCAATTTCTCACATTCTACCTACAGAAACCTATTTTTTTTTACTCAATTCAACAAATGTCTAGTCTCTAATTAAGTACAAATGCTTGATACTTACCTAGTCTTGTCCTGGGCTTGAAAAGCAACGATGTTTTTACCAGCAAAACAGCGTTTACGGGAGCGAGGTAAAACGGGTAATTTCGAGCCGAGTGGCGCGATTGTGCGACGATTTCCGGGTCTTGTAGGTCTGCGGGCAGATTTGCATGGTTTTGCATACGCAAAACCCGGATGATGTGATGCGCAAAGCAGCGAAAAATACGTCTAGACACATTCATATAAAACGTACGCAAGCTGCAATGCAAAATCACAACGGCAGTGGCCGGCATCAGCAGAGGTCGGCAACAGCGAGAAAAAAAAACGAGGAGGAAAATTTTTGGCAACAGAAGATGGCAGAAAACGGAGATGAGGGAAAAAAGGATGAGAAGAAGCCAGAAGAACCGGGATACGGGAAGAAGAAGAAAGTTGGAGAAGTTAAGAAAGTGGAAACTGCGGGGAAGGAAAGAGGGAAACCAGCATCAAAGGAGGAAGGCAACCAACATTCCACGGCTCCTGGTAATTTGGCCCAAGAATCTAGAGGTGGCTGCAGACCCAAAAACCGATCTTGCAGTGGCAGACGTCACAAGAAGCAAAAGCAATCCAAAGACAGATCTGGGCAAGCAAAAACTAGCGGCAAATCAACAATCAAGTTAACGGCAGAGAAGTCGACCCAAACCACGCAGCCAAGACAACAGCACGTGTCATGCCAAATCTGGACGGGGGCCCAGGGGCGAAAATGTTTTTTTGCGAAACCAAGCGCCACGATGTCACGTGACTACTGGGACGAGGTACTAGACGAGTACGAGTTGCAGTTGGGCCGCCCAGACCATCCAACGTCAGCCTACTACAGGATGAGATATGCAAATGATCTCCCCCCACCAATGGCCAACCCGTGGGGTGCAGCTGTTCCTTCTACTTCGGCAACCAGGACGCCCATCGAGGACGCACAGGAAAAACTGGACCAACTTGGAATGGCGCCACCCACGGGAAATCCTTCAAAACCATCCACTACAACTTCTAAGTCAAGCCTGGAAGAAGAGGACGAGCGATTCCTACTAGGCCCAGATGACGTCGCAGATATGGAAATGTCGGAGAGTGACGGGACTGAAAACTCAAAGGATTGAACTTTGTTTAGCAAAGAGTTGGAGTGGAGTGAGAGCATTGAAATAAAAAAAAAAACAACATTAATATTTTTATAAAAAATATAAACACAAAATCCCCCCCCCCACAAGCTAGAAAAACCGATAGAATTCAAAATCAGAGCAAAGTTAGTAAAAAGCAGTCACAACTAACCTAGCAATGAGAACTTACGGTACTAAACTAGGTCAGAATTTTGATGCCAGTAGGCAAAAACTCAAAAAAACTTAGTTGGAGAAAGGGAATTTGTACAACTTTAATGTCTAAGCAAGACAGAACTTGCAGTATGGTGCTAAATTGAAAAACCAAAACTTACCTTGTTGAACCTGAAAGTAAAAATAGCAAACAAACAGTGTTAAGGCTATGGTAGCCTAGTTTGGAAGAAACCGTTTGAACATGATGTATGCAAACATTCTGGTGATGTGAAGTACAAAAGCACAACGTTTGGTGTCACGTAAATCCAAATAGTAGGGAGTGTAGTGTGCTAGCTCACAAACATACGCAACACAGTTTGAATGTGGTGAACGGGAACAATTCTTCAAGTGTGGTGCTACAAAACTTTCATACTGGTGAGAAACGATACAAATGTGATTTGTGCGAACATTTTGAACTTTTGTAGAAGTTCTCTTCGAAACGAAGATTGTAAAAAACAGTACAATTTATGGTGTATGTTTATATTTTAGGAGTAATATTTTAAGTCGTATATTTGGCCAGTTGATACCAACAGCAGCTTAGCAGGCCATCGTGAAACTCTGTATAGGTTAAGGTCAATATGTGAAATAAATATTGCTCACCGTCACCAACCTTGCTGTAGGTTAGGTGATTTCATGGGCTTATATAGAGGTAGGTCCTCTCTTGCCTAAGCAAACACTTAGGGGAGGGGGGATGTAACGGGTTTACATGTACGGCAACGCAAACTACGGAGCGGTAGCTCCTTGGTGCACCTTGCCGTTAAACATGGATGCTGCGCGCGTCGAACTACCATGCACACATGGCAGTTGGCCCAACGCCAGCATCCGGGTAGCAAGCCGTGTCCTATTGTTAATCCAGTCAGGACCGGATTGAGCCTGTTCGCCCGTCACGTGACGTAATGCCTCAGGGGATTCTCTATTGTTCTCGACCCTTTAAAAGAAGGGCTGAGGCAGCGAATCCTCACTTGGTGTAGGGTGGTCAAACTGAACGGTTGGACCACCAGAGCTAAGCGGAGGTCAGAACAAGTTGTAACCTTGGTCTGATGCTCAATATGTAATGCTATTGTGTATAGTCCCTAGCTATACAGTAAGGAGTGAATTGGGAATGAGCCTTGCTTTGAACTAATCGTCCACTTCCGTAGCAAGTACTTACAGTATAGCGTGAAAACAACATTAAAAAAACAATTTTTTTAGGGCTGAAGGGGTGGGGGAGTATACTCCAACTCAGGTCATCCATCAAATTCCTCCACTGACCTTTAGCCGTCAGATTCCATGGACTAGAACGGGAAGCTCCTTATGTCTTGGAACCGTGGGTGTATCCATGTCATGATGGGAAATGAAACACAGGCTTTGTAAACCTGCGGAAACCTGCGGATTGTTCTGTATTGTACATACAAGTTATCCACGCAGTAACCAATTTGTCAATATTTTCACACTTTTTTCCCGCATGAATTCTCTTTGGGTAGTATACGTAATAGTTATTGGTTAGAAGGGAGCGGTTATCGGTTTTTAACCAATGGGTGCGATCATTGGCCCTGCTCGAGTAGGCAAAGGTCGAGGGCGTCCGCCCGAGATTTTTGCTTACGAGAGCCGGGACAATGATCGCACCCGGTGATTAAAAACCGATAACCACAAGTTTCTAGCCAATAACTGTTTTATGCCACGGTTGGGATGTCTAGCTAACTCTTATTTTATTAAAACGTGTTTGTGTTTTCTGAAAATATCTCGATATGAATGAAGGTCATTCCATATTATTGTATGGAGGGTGGAGTGGATGGTAGACGGACGAGTCCTTTGCATCCGTTTGTGGGGGAGTGGGTAGGAAGGAGACGAAGCGTCGTTTCGCCGTATTTCACGCTAGCCAGCTCGCTTGTGTTTTCGAAGCTTTACGGAGTGATAGAACTTCGATAAGAGTCCGCAGGGATAGAATGACATTCTGGGAAGGTACGTAATTCATTTTGAGCGTTTTGTACTGAGAATTGTTTAAAAAATACGATAATAGGGTATCGGTATGAATGAAGGTCATTGCATTTTAGGCCAGACATATAGGAGTTTGCAGGGATGGGATTTCACTCCTTTTAAGTAATTCGTTTTGTACGTTTTTATTGCGTTACGTTTTTTTTTTTGCAAGCTGCATTTGGTTGTTGGTGTGTGCGTTCCCGGTCGCGTGATCCGAAAGTGTCAAAAGTGTGGGTTATTGGCAAAAGTGTGGGGTAACTTGATAAACCACTCTTTTTGCGATGACGCACACTTCCGGTGTTGGTTAACGGGATTTAACCAACGGAAAGTTGAGTTAGCGTGACGTCACAGCCGTGGTATAAACTAACGTAACGTGTCCGTAAAATCAAGCCTTCTGTTTAATGAGAGTTCAGCGTCCTCCCGACCGACCTGACAAACATGAAGAATTAACAAGTTCTTAAGAGTAGCAAGTAATATCTTTCGCAAACAAGAAATTCCTGCAAATAGGAACACCACTCGTGGATCGTGACTAACGTAGAAAAAAGTCAAGAGTCTTCTTTGTTGTAGGAATTTAAGCCTAAAGCTGGAGTCACGAGCCAAGTGACATTTTTCTGTTCACGCGCGCACCTGTAAGTACAGTAGAAAAGTAAGCGACGAAGACCATTCGCTGTTGTACGTGTTTGTCGTAATAATTTTAGTGACGCTCGTGTGAAGCAACGGAGCTTCTGAATTATTTTGCGAACAGCTGTTGGAATTTGATACAAAAGGTGCCTTCTGACCAGGCAAACAAACCCACAATGCATACAAAATGGCACTATAATTCAATTTTGAAGTCAATTCTGGACTTGTTTACCTAAAATACACATAACAAACATTAATGTACTTGGCCCTAACCACGTAACAAGCTCTATGTCGAGAATTCACAGACGTTAGACAGCAGAGTTCGCCATCACCTGCAGCACCAGCATCATCATCATCGGCAGTAGCAGCGGAAGCTCTGGTAGGAGGGAAAGCACTGGGGAAAGCTTTTCAGGACAGCATGTTTTTCGAAATGGCAGCATCGAGACCGCCGTGAGTCTTATTGATTTCCGGTAGTACGAACACGAACAGTGGACGAATATAATAGAAGTGATCATTAGAAAGGGAGGATCATTAGTGGTGGTGGGGGAAGGGGGAGAGTTTAGTGACAGGATGCGCTGATTGAGTGAGCGAAGCAAACGAAAATCAACGTTTGTTAAGCCAGTGTGTGCAATTTGAGTCACAGGGTGGACTGAACGAGTAGGTGATGCAAACGAAAATCAGCTTTTGTTAGCCAGTGAGCGCAAAAATTGGGTTGAAGAGCTAAATTCGGTGAAACAGGGCGAACGACCATACCAACCCAATGTTGCAAACCATGCATCCAACACCGCGCGTGCTTCAACTGTACTTACAATAAAACTTTGAAACGTTGAAAAGTGTGAGAGCATCACCGGGTTGATAGCCAGCCGCCAGTTTGCTTCAGTCAGCCGCCGTATTGGAAATGACTATGTTATTCACGTGCTGTGCTTTTATTTCTAGTCTATGTGTGTGTCTGTACTATTAAGCCAGACTCAAATAATTAAAATTCGGAGTAGTGAGTGTCGAAGAGGCAGTCAAACACGTTGAGCAGAGGAGAAAAGGAGCAAACAGGACATTCCACTCGCTGAAGAAAATGGTTTTGGATGTCAAGGCGAGAAGAAGACTCATGCCGTCAAAGGTCATGCTCTCTGGTATACTCCCAGTAAAGTGAGAAAACAAATTGCTAAGGTCAACATTTAGAAAACATTTCAAAACCTTAAAAAAACCAAAACAGCGTCACCGTAGAATAATCTTGCGTTAACACAAATCAGCCCAGTTTATGGTGATTTGATTTGATTTGATTTAATTTAATTCAACACTGTTCTTTAAATTATTGCAGTTATTTCGGACCATCATATAAATCTATGCGTAGTTATGTTTGTGGTCTTTCCAAGTTTAAACGAGTAACGAATTCGTCACGGGTTGCGATCGTCTTACACTAATTCACAAATACAATGAGGAAAAAACGCACCAGATGTGTAATGAAAAATAAAAGCCACCAAGGTGCACATGTAATGTGACGTACTCAGGGAGTAGACGATTGAAGTCAAGAATAATCTTAAACCCAATTTACTCCTTACTGCATAGCTAGGGGACTATGCACTGAGAACACATATTCGGCATAAAACACAAGTTTAGGAGCTTGGTCTTATCCTTAGCTGAGTCCAGGGAGACAACCTTTCGAGTTGTCTGCCCCACACCAAGTGGCTTCCTATGGTCTAGGCCCTCGTATTTATACGCGAGCCAGAACAATAGAAGTAGCCTGAGGCATTAGGTTGCGCAACAGCTAACAGGTAGGAGCCGGCTCTAACTGGTTTGAACAATAGAGTAGCCTCGTTCCCGGCTGTTGGCGTTCGGCCAAGTTCCGGTGTAGACGGAAGTTGACAGGACGCTAAACAGCTTATGTAACTGCAAGGTGCACCATGTGCGTTCACACAAGGTGCGCCCTGATATTCGTAAATAGCTTGTTACAGTAACAACAGTAAAAATGCGACGTTTCGGGTCAGACTGCGACCCATCATCAAGCAAAAATTATTATTGCAACCAAAGGAGCTAAAGTCAATACATAATAAAACTAACAAATCATCAACAAAAGCACAAGTAAAAACATTATAAAACCATAAAACGATAAAAACGAATCCAAGTCAGGGCATAAACCACTCTCACCACTTACGACCTTCTTCGCAGGGAATTTGTCGCATCTTATTGATCGTTATTGATGCATCTTCTATGAATGGTGGACACTCATCCTTTAATTTTTTTAATTTTCTTTATCCCTATTGTTAGGTTCTACCCTGACTTATAATAGGTTCGTTTTATCGTTTCATGGTTTTATAATGTTTTTACTTGTCCTTTTGTTAATGATTTCTGGGCTACACCCAAAGTGTATATTTATTATGTATTGACTTTAGCTCCTTTGGTTGTAATAATTCGTTTTGCTTGATAACGGGTCGTATTCTGACCCGAAACGTCGCATTTTTACTGTTGTTACATGTGCATCTTGTTGGCTTTTATTCTTCATAACTAATTCACTTCAGGTAACATAAAAATGGCTATGAATATGTAAAAATGAAGTAAAACATGATGTTAAGTTAGATAGTGATTGATTTTGGTAGGCGAATGTAAGACTACAAAACCTAATAATGCCTTGTGGGAATGCGCTGCATGGGCTTGTCTTTTTTCACTGATTTTAAGCATTTATTGAAGTAACTTTTGTACCTATTGTTTCAGTGGCGTGCAGGGGTGGAGTGCGGAGGGGGCAAGGGGGCATTTTTTCCTGCCCATTTTTGAAAAATGCTCTTTTTGCTTTATCTTGAAAAAATAAATGCCGTATTTTGCTTTTCTACACCGAAAATGCTGGCACTGCAGCCAGGAGAAAGGGCCCCCAGAGGCCAAAAAAAGGGCAAATAGAAGACCAGAAAGGCCAAGAATGGGTAAAAAAAAAAGTCTCTAGCTAAAGATAAAAGTCCCCAGAAAAAAACAACCTTAATAATATGTGCCCTTTTACTAAGTTGCCCTTTTACTAGAAGTTACCCCTGCCGTCTTGGAGGGTGTGTGCACTAAAATCAGTAAAATTGCACATGGGGTTTATGAAATTTTGATTCTCAGACATCAAAATTAATTACACATCATGAAAAGTCTAAAATTTCTGGTTGTTCAGGGAAATTAGTCGGAAATATAATGACATAATTTAATGACACGACACATAAAACCAATTCGAATTAATGGCTGAGGACCACGGATGGACAAATCCAACCCATATAAAACCATGTTTTTTCACGGTTTTTTCGTTCTGTCATTTTCAGTCTTCTGCACAGCGAAAACTGGCTAGACTATATAGCAACGACTTTGTCAGGTTTTCTATCTGTCCATCGATCCGTCCGTCGCCTTTTTCAACTAACGACACGTTTTTCCAGATAGAGACAAACGGTTTTCACCATTAGATTCAGCGTCCAAAATTAGTTAAAACGAATGAAGAAACCGGAGTGTTAAGCGGAAGTAGCCCACAAGTGGCCGGAAGTGTACAGAAGTCCGGTTGCGACTAGGTAGTTGCTGCTCCCGCTTGTTTGAAAACTATCATTTTTTTCCCCATTGGCGTACTTCTGGCCGGCGAGACGCGCTCTATAACGACAACGATTGTTTACCCTGCCGGTACCCTCCTGTAAAGCAGTCACGTTAGTGTGAACAAGCCTTTATAGTGTCCGCGGCCTATCTTGAGTTCGTCCCAGAACGTATACAGATAATCGATTGTATGTTTTCGATAGCAGAGTACCTTGTTGATATCCTAAATGGTTACAAAAACAATGGCGGCCGTCGATTAAAGCCGCTCCCTCCAGGAAGATGTAGCCGCTCATAAAATACCTGCTGGACTCAAGATACGTTGGGCGCACAATAATTGACTAATTACAACTAGGGCCGTCATCACTTCTACTGTCGACGTAATGGAGCGAGCTTCGCTTTCTTTGCTGTTTGGCTGTTGGCCAAAAACGGTCGGCCTTTGAAAGACGTGATAACATTCAACCAGGTAAAGGCCGCCAAGATAGCTACCTACTTAGCTACAGGCAGAATCATGAATACGTTATTGATGCATCTTCTATGAATGGTGGACACTCATCCATTAACTTTTTTATTTTTCTTTATCCCTGCACCTTGCCGTTACATTTTCCACAACTTGAACTTAGGTCGCATTGGGATTTACCCTCAACATGACGAAATTAAGGCTAGGCTCAGCTTTTTTCTACCCTACCGATCCACGGCCGATCATTAATCGAACTAGCCGATACCGAAACCCTATCCCTATTAATGATACCAAATCCCGATAACCGATCCCAGTTCCCAGTTAACCGAAAACTGTAATACTGAAGTATGTCTTTATAAATAAAAATTACTTTTGAAAGCATTGCATAAATAAAGCATTGGCCTAACTGCGCATACATGCTTACACACATCTGCTAGTGCCACTTTTTCACCAACAATCAATCTTTTAACAATCGGAACTTTTACCAATTAGAAACGACCTCGGTATTTCGTTTCGTTGTTGTTTGGCTCTTGGCTATTGGCCAGTTTTGTCGCCCTGATGGTCCCTCAACCCCATGTCCGATTCCGGATTTATTTTTTGATAAACCTTGTCCAGACACTCGTGCTACTGCATGCAAAGTTTGGTTTGGATACTCCTTGTGGAATTGGACCGTGATCATGGCGGAGCTTCGCTCGACCTTCGGCATCGCTCCGCTCCAATGATTTAACAAAAAAGTTAGAACGGTGTCGGCTTTGTTAAGGTTTCTTTCAATGGTTACTTTTAAAGGTTCCTTCAAAACTTTTCATCTCAATGCGATAACAGTTATTATCTTTTGAAAAGTTTGTAAACTACAATAACTTCTGGAAATAGAACTTGTGTTAAAAAGAAGGTTACAAAACAACCTCTTTGTTTCTGTAGTAATTTGTTTGTTGGATATTTCCAGTTTCTTTGTGCATTTGAGCCCTTTCCTTTGAGCATGAAAGGGCCCTTGAGTGATCACGTGGTGGCTCCGTTTTTGTTTTCTTTTATAGCATGAAACGGCCCTTAAACCAGTAATACATAAGCGGAAAAGAGCCTTAAGGCCCCAACTCGATGCTTTTATAAGAACCCAACGAGTAACAAAGAATGCAATAAACAGACCGTTTTCGCATTTTTTTTTTCGGGCGAAGAGGAAAATGCGAAAAGAATAAAGATAGAAAGTCCTTTCATAAAAGGCAACAACAACAACAAAACCAAGGAGAAAGCAAACGATGCAAGTTAAGGCACACGCATGAATATGTGTACACAAGGCAATTGTAAGAAAATAAATGTTAAATGGATAAAAGAACTTGGCACAGCAAAAGTTTAATAAACAAAAATTATGCCAAATAGATAAGCTGATATCTGGTTTTCTCAAATTTCTACAGTGTTTCGTATTCACGGTTTATCCAACACTAGCAGAATAGAAATGCCCTATTAACAGTGTCCCGGCGTAATAGGGCATAATTGTTTGTTTGTGTTTGTGTGCGTGCGTTGGGAATCTCTATAATTTTTATTCCATTGAAGTTCGTAGCGTGGAATCTCGGAGGCTTGGGCAACAGGGTGGTGGGCAACGACTGCTAATGGTGGTGTTTAATTTGTAAGGACCTTCCACAATAATTGGCAGATGGAGTGAAGTCACAGTATTTTCATGCAAGCGGGAAAGCTTGGGCGACTGCAAACGGTGGTGCTTAATTTTGGTAAGCAAGTGTAAGGACCTTCAACAATAATTGGTAGATGGAGTGACGTCACAGTATTTTCATGCAAACGGGAAAGCTTGGGCGACTGCAAACGGTGGTGCTTAATTTTGGTAAGCAAGTGTAAGGACCTTCAACAATAATTGGTAGATGGAGTGACGTCACAGTATTTTCATGCAAGCGGGAAAGCTTGGGCGACTGCAAACGGTGGTGCTTAATTTTGATAACCAATTGCAAGGACCTTCAACAATAATTGGCATATGCAGTCACGTCACACTATTTTCATGCAAACGGGAAAGCTTGGGCAACTGCTAACGATGGTGCTTAATTTTGATAACCAATTGCAAGGTCCTTCAACAATAATTGGCATACGCAGTGACGTCACAAACGGGAAATCACAACAATGTCTACAAAACCGGCCACAAGTAATGCAAATGTTGCAATGCAACAACAAAAAAAGAAACTTCGACTGGGTTATCCAAGTCCATTTCTTCTTCTTTGTGTACAAGTCTCACAACCGTTCAGTTAAAAACACCCTGCAGAAGTTGACGTTCCATTAATACTACAAATCCCTTTTTTAAACCATCCGATTCTAAAGTTTGAACTTCTAACTTTTTTGAGTTCATGGTGCAAGGCAACCAATAGAATAGGGTGGGCTGAAAAAATAAAATTTTAGAAATTCAAAATGTCGTAGGGCGGAAAAGTGGCCTTTCAGCATCACTAACACACACACACACACACACCCACACAAATTCATCGCTCTGAGGTCACATCTTAGGGTAACAAAAAAAAATAGCTATCATTTTGGAGCATTCGTTGAATCGAACATTGTCAGACACAGAGGTATCCTGTAAAAATAAATGATCTATTTCCACCATGCTCCTTCAGCGGCTATGGGAACTATTCTGGCCAATTCTGGACAATCTTTCGGCCCCTACGATGATCGGAGGTTTCCAGGATCGAATCCCCGGATTGGCACCTCCCTTTACCAGACATTTCTTCTTGTCTAAAAGTCTGGTAATTGTTCAAAATTGAGCCGGTTCAGCCATACAAGCATTAAGTTGCTTCGGTCGACTTAAGGCTCAAAGAAATTAATTAAAAAAAAAAAAAGTACTGCGTGAGCAATTTGTTTTAATTTGTGTTAGGACTGAAACGACCGGAGTGCCTTGCTGCAAAGCAGCCAACAGATTATCTACTTTTCCTGCTGACGTCCTGACGGCTTGGATATACAGTAGCTTGGGCTGAAACATTAAATTTTAGAAATTCAAAATGTCATATTTAAGAAAAGTTGTCTTTTAGCATCACTACTAGGCACAAAAAATTTCATCACTCTGAGGTCACGTCTTGGTTTGTCACAAGGACCTTGAAGTTTAATGTTGTACGTGAATGGTTGGAAAAACGAAAAAAGCCAAATAATGCTTGGGCTTGTTTAAAATTCAACTTTAATATTGTTTTAATTGTTACTCTCAGAGACCATGTGCTGTAATTAAAGGGAATATAAATTTTTTGTTAAAAACTGTAGGTATAATTTACCATCAAAGATGGGCCAAAATGGTATTTCAGCTTAGTTTGGCCCATAACCTAATCGATACTTTTCAGCAAAAAACAAAAAAAATTAGATGTTATGCTTGCCTTTCTCAAGAGTAGCCAATGAGATAATGATAAAATTAAATTTAACCAGTCAAATCATTTTTTTGGTGTTTTTTTTTCGCCGTTCCAACCATAATTGATGTACAATGTTCAACTTCAAAGTCTTTGTGGCAACCCAAGACGTTACCTCAGAGTATGACGTTTTTTGTGTGTGGTAGTGATGCTAAATGGTAAATTTCCCGCACTACGACATTTTAAATTCCATTTTCTCAGGCCACCCAACCAAGGGCGCCCGCAGAACAGAAAAAAGGTGGGGGTGGGGGGGTGGCCTCTCGTCCATTTTTCGAGGACTTTTATTTATTTAAAAAAAAATTAATTTCTTTGAGCCTTAAGTCAGCCGATGCAACTTAATGCTTATATGGCTGAACCGGCTCAATTTTGTTTGGGCGTTTGTTTGGCACGAGCCTTATTTTGCCGAATCCGTGTTACGGATCCTCGAAGAGCCTTAAAAAGGATTTTGGATTTTGTTTTAATGGATTTTCTTCATGATTCTGTCCACTAAAAGGGCAAGAAAAGGCAGAAAGGCAAAGAACAACTGCGAAAAGGGGCACAGGGGGAGGGGGTTCAGCCCCAATAGCCCCAATATAGGGGCGCCCCTACACCCGACACTCCATGTCATCACGACGTCAGGGACCGCTCAAGTATTGCGTCATCAAAAAATTGGCTATTTTCAATCCCCCCCCTTAACTCTCGTCATCAGTCGTCATCAATTGTCCAACCCCCCCCCCTTCAATACCACGTCAATTCTAACTTTACCCGACCCCCCCCCCCAAGAAGGGGTGTTTTCTGTCTATATCCACAATTTGCTGAGGACTTTTTTTTTTTGCGTATTTCCACCCTTTAAAATTGTGTTTTACTGGGTTAGTGGAGCTTACGTCATCAACTGGCCACCCACTCGTCTGCAGTCGTCACCAGTAGGTGAACCCCCTCATCCCCCCCTTCTTGTTGATGGCGTAAAACTTGAACGGTTCCTCGAGAAAATGTCGGCTGCTTGCACCAAGTCTCCACCATTAAAATAACAGCAAGACACTTCGGTGTTTACAGTGTTACACAAATTGAAACAAATTTGCCCACGCAGTACTAAATCATCCATTTCAACAGTTTACCTCAGTGACTGACAATGTTCGATTCAAAGAATGCTCCAAAGTGCTAGCCATTTTTTTTTTTTTCATTTAAGAACAAGACGAATTTCCTTACTTTTTTGTTGTTGTTGTCGGAATGACAGGCAAATGGATGCCTAAACCCTGGAGCATCAGCTCGTTTCTCCTTGGAGGACATGTTCTTGGCGTTAACTCGCCCGCCTGCTTTGACGTTGATGGAGAGACTTTGGAACCTGAAGCGAGCTTCTTCTGTGTTACGTCTAATGGTTACCCTGACCAGGGGTTGGTTTGACCAGGGGTTACTCTGACAAGTGATTCCTCTCCCAAGACTAAAAGTTAACAATACATTGAATTTACTGCACAATTTGGTAAAAGTAGACAAAGAAGGAATTTATTTGAACTTTTTCCTATTATAGAAACTATATATATAATGCGCTTAGGTTGCAATAGCAAATTCATCATCATGCACTGTAAAGAAAGAGGGCGAGTTGGTTCATTTTTGGCATAGATTCTTGCCTCGGCAGCAAAGAAGGTAGAACGGATGTGCCCTGTAACAATCAGTAACAAACGAAATAATTCTGGCTATTAGAGCCGAGTGGTCACAATCACTGCATGCGCGATCATTGTTGCTGGCTCAACAGGCAAACGGAAAAACAGGCAATTCAGTCACACTGACAGTAGCTATGTCGCCCTTCGATTGAAAACGCCAACCAAGCGAGGAAGAGCAGCATGAAACAGATGCAACAATTAGAAACGACTTTCATTCATCAGTGATGCGTGGAAGCGATGCATATTGAAATACTTCTGTTCCTTTTTAGATTTCTGTGCAGCGAAAGTTGGGAAGACTACAACGACTTTGTCCGTCGTCCGTCACCTTTTTCAACACTGGAACAGTACCAGATAGACAAACTGTTTTTACCATTAGATTCAGTAACCAAAAATTGGTTAAAAGGAATAAAACAAAAACCGGAAGGATGAAGCAGAAGTGGGCCACAAGTGACCGGAAGTGGCCCACAAGTGACCGGAAGTGGCCCACAAGTGACTGGAAGTGGCCCACAAATGACCGGAAGTGGCCCACAAATGACCGGAAGTGGCCCACAAGTGACCGGAAGTGGCAGAGCGAGCCCATCGTCTACGGTACGGCCCCAGATAGAGACAAACGGTTTCCACCATTAGATTCAGCGTCCAAAAATATGTTAAAATGAAGAAAAATAACCGAAAGTTTGAAGCAAAAGTGACCCGAAAGTGTCGGAAATGTTCACAAGACTGGTTGCGAAAAGGTAGTCGCTGCCCCCACTTGTCTTTACTGCATTTCTTTTTACTTAGAACAATCCTTTTCAATTGAACAATCATTAAATGTCATCTCAGAAGTAAAGCAACACTAACAGTTTTAGGAAATAACGTTGAAAAAGTTATGTTACAAATCGTCCCATAATCAAATTTTCTTTTAAAATCAAGTGTATAGGTTCTATTCCCGATTTGCACCCATGATAAGCATATAATATGCTCTAGCCATTCAGGAGAGCAACGTTTTGCCATCAGAAAAAAAATTCTGTATAAGAGGAGGACCACGAAAATGTACACACAATATACTATGGGTTGGTGGGGGGGGGGGGACATGTAATGATGCTAGTTTAAATGACCTTGAAATGCTCCTTCAAGGTCATCACGATGCTAAAGTTTGGACTACACGTCATAGAACAGTGATGTAAATTGGAAAATTGTATAGAACTGTAATCCAGCGCCAAAGCGAAAAGCAAATTGAAAATCGGACCAATGGGGTAGGAGTTATCCTTCACACAAGTTAGTCTTAATAGCTTTACTGCATGTCTTCAGGATGTCTAGCAGGGACGGCGCGTTACCAAACGAAAGTATCGCAACAGTAGGGGATAGAGAAACAGGTTTTTTGTTCTTTCCTATCCAGAAACGTGTGGTACGTATTCCACAAAATTGAAATGTGGTTTCCACATGCATACGTTCAGTTACACGTGGGTGGGGGGGGGGGGGGGAGTTACTGCATGTCAGGAAGGAAGTGAACATGCAACACTCATTTGAACAAATACCGCCCCTCCTCCAATACATGCTTGACATGACGGATAATAACACGAATTAATTTAACTTTTGTATCCGCGGCCTATCTTGAGTTCGCCCCAGAACGAACACAGATGATAGATTGTATATTTTTGGTAGCAGAGTGCCTTGTTGATATCCATGATGGTTACAAAAACAACGGCGGCCGTTGATTAAAGCCGCACCCTCCAGGAAGACGTAGCCGCTCATAAAATATTTGCAGGACTCAAGATACGCTGCGCACACAATAATCGCCTTTGCTGTAAATAAAAAAAAAAAACATTGCCTAAAGCCATTAATCTGCCCTTCCCCTTCCCACACAAGGAGACCTTTACAGATCCCCTAACCCCCCTCCAATGTAACTGAACGTATGCATGCTTCAGGAAACCACTCTCCAATTTTGTGGAAAACGCACCATACGTTTCTGCTTAGGCAAGAAAGCCTCTTTCTGTATCCCGTATTGCTGCGATACTTTCGTTTGGTACGGCCCCTTCTCTGCTACACATCCTGAAGACATGCAGTAAATCTATTAAGACTAACTTGTTTGAAGGATAACTCCTACCCTGATGGTCCGATTTTCATTCTGTTTTTTTTTTTTGGCTTTAGCATTGGCTCACGGTTCTCTACAAATTTCCAATTTACACCACTATTCTACGACGTGTAGCCCAAAATTTAGCATCGTGATGATCTTGAAGGACCATTCCAAGGTCATTTAAACTAGCATCATTACATGTCCCCCCCCCCCCCCGAACCCACAGTACATGCATGTACATTTTCGTGGTTCTCCTCTTAGTAGATTTGGAATGGCAGTAGGCTTCTCCAGACTTTTGAGCCACCCTGCATATTAAGGAATAAATATCGCTTGACATATATCACGCATCCTTATTAAAAAAAAGTAGAATATTATCCTCGCAGTCGTAAGCACTCGGTCTCCTTTAAATTATATCATCAATCCCCACCTTCACGACGGAGAACATTCTGGATGTAACGTTCCATCTCTTGGCGATTTTTTTTTTTACCTCCCACCTGGATAATGGATGTCCGGCCTTCAGCTTTGGCCCCTTCCTAGACGAGCCGGACATCTTGGTGGCGTTAACTTGCACGCCTGAACTGACGGTGACAGATAGGGTCGGCGTTGAGAGGGATGGCGCCCCGTTTGCATTAGGAGGATTGTAAAATGGCCACTGACTGATGAGACACCTCACCCGTTTGCTAGCATCCAAAGTGGCGACACGAATTTCAAGGGATTCATGAAATTTGCAGATTTGATGCAGAGTTTGACGAGAGGTTTGTGACGGCGACGTAATCCCTTAACTTGCATCCCGTATCCAGTTGCCATTGGTGATGATGCCACGCAACTGGTTGAGGAAGGCAAGCAAAAGAGGACGGATATTAGTGACCATACAATACAAAGAGAATGTTGATCAGTAACCATAAAGGTTAATAAGGATGAGTAGTAACCGTGTATGATGAGGAAAATGAGGCTGACGACTGGATCTGTAAATGAGGATTTGTAACTACACAGGATGTGGCGAATGAGGATGAGTAACCATACAGGGTAATAAGGATGAACAGTAACTATATAGGACGAGGAGCGTGAGGAGAGTGAGTAAACGTGCAGGATGACGAGAATGAGGATGAGTAAACGTACATCCTCATCTTCAATGGTTACTCTTCCAGTACTCATCCAGTATAGATGAGCACTGGATGAGTAACCGTCGAGGATGAGGAGAATAAGGATGAATAACCGTACTGGATCAGGAGAATGTGGATGAACCATACAGAATGATGAGAATAAGGATGAGTAACTTTACAGAATTAGGAGAATAAGGATGAGTAACCATACCAGATGAGGAAAATGAGAATGAGTGACATCACAGGATGAGTAACCTCACAGGATGAGGGCAATAAGAATGAGTGACAGTACTGGATGAGGGTAAGGATGAGTAACCCTGCTGGATGAGGAAAATGAGGATGAGTGACAATACAGAATGACTACCACACAGGATGAGAAGAATAAGAAAGAGTGACCATGCAGGATGAATACTGGATAAAAAGAGTATGAAGTAATCATACTGAATGAGGAATATGAGGACGAGTGACCATACAGGATGAGGTAAATAATGAAGAGCAACCATACAGGATGGGCAGAACAAGGACGAGTAACCATTCAGGATGACGAGAATAAGGATGAAGAGACTGAGGATGAGTAACCAAATAAATAAACCATAGTATGTCGCTACAGGAGCTGGTTTGAAGATGAGTTTTGACAGTTAAGGAAGGATTTCAACAAAAATTACCGAATTTTGCGGCATTAGCATATTAGCAGATTGAATCTAAGATCATGCACATGGGGTGAACGCCAACATTTTATTTGGAAGGCAAGGGTTGTGGGGAGGGGGAGGGGTGTGATTGCCAGGAACGGGTGGGGGGGGGGATTGGGGTTGGATTGTGTCAAGATGTGGGGGGAGACGAAAATGACTTGTAAACGAAACTTGATCCAGAATAGTTTGATTTACCCCTTTACGTTTCTTAGCAGTATTATTTCACTTTTACTGGTAACTTCCTCGCTATTTTGAGAAATTTGGGGAACATCCTTGTTTCGAGCTCAGTTTTCTTTCTAGTGATAGCTCAGTTTTATGGGCTTACAGTGACCTTCGCAACCTCTGAGGATGAGCTTTAGAGCAAGCTTATGGCGAATTTGAACGGATCAGAGTCGGTGGTTAAATGCATCTGGTGGGCTAAAGCTAATCGCTATCCCATTAATCATTAAGGTCATTAAGCAGCGAGCAGTAGCGTGCCTGACCTTCATCACCATCACCTCCATTCATATTCTGACACACCTTGATCTTCCACACTTAATTTTCCATTCTTGATGGATACAGGAATGATATGCGGTACGGTATGTGTAGGGAAACTAAGACAGTAACACAGACTAAACGCAAAAAACACGACTAATTTTTCGATACCAATAGGGCAGTGACACAACGTTGTATTATTGTATATAACTCTATGCCGTAGACAGTAACTGGGATAGCTGCAAGGGTCACTGGAGGGGAAAAAATGGCGTCTTACTGAAGACAATGCATATAAGGCCTATAATGCGCGATTTATGTCGATTTGTTGCCAGTTGCTGACATTTTTAAGCAAGTGGAATCTTTATTTTCCATTTACAACCTAGCAGCATAAGGGATTGGAGAAAACAACGTTTTTTTAAGCCTATGAAATCCGCTCTCAAAGCACTGCCTTGACTAGAAGTGCCGCTGTTTAACCCTCCATTTTAATCTAGTGCCACTTGCAGCTATCTCTCTTGTAGCCAATATGACGTCACATGACGCTGCTCTATATACAGGTACGCGCTTCTCCCCCTCCCCCACACTCAACCCGCTGTTCACTCAACCCCTCTTTCCATCCTTTACTTTTTTGATCCATCCTTCCCTTCATTTTTGTCCTATCTTGTGTCCGATTGTTCCCACACTCTCATCCCAGCACAGGCCGCGTATCCTTCACATACTGGGGCTTACCTCCTTTATTTACCACTTCAGTTCCCCACTCCCTGTCAACACCTTCGCTCGCACGCTACGTGGTAAGTTACTATCACACGGTCTGTATATAAATACATTTTCAGGGCTTATTTCCATTTTTTTAACCTGTTTTACGCTGTAGTTATACTTAGACCATGTTATTGTCTGATTTTGATACCTGTATAGAACTTGTTTTAAGACTGCGTGCTTCTTAACGACACCTGTTTGGTGGACACCACGAAAGCCATTATGTAAGATGTTTTTATCTTTTTATCTTTTAACCATCCTATGATGAAGGTACTGCTTACGTTTATATTGGTCGCGATATGTTAGTTTATTTTTATTGTTTGCTTTTCGCCTGGGCTGCTGGCTTCGTTTCTCTTCTTAAATTTAAAAAAAAAACCTTATAATTTCCGTGAGCCCTACCTCATCTGGGGCAATTAACGTACTTGTAGATGAACCGACAGAGTTTTAAACTTTACTAGGAGTACATAAAAAGTTCAGGGAATGAGGAGTAATTAACTCTTTAACTGATTCAGTATACCCCTATTTTCAACTTGTACCGAGGCGAAAAATAAATGGGGGCCTTTATCCTTGCGGCCGTTTTAGGACGCGAAAGTTACATCTGGGTCACAATTATTTTTTTTAGTCTGGTGATCCAAAAATTCAGTGACCCTCTGGCCCTGAGAAGCAAAATAAGGCCCATTTTTTTTTGTCAAAATTAGGATGTAACTTTTAAGTTCGACGCTGATGTTAAACTTTTAAACTGGATGCCGACTTGATCATTAAAGTTTCGCTAAACTTCATGGAGAAAATAAAAGAAGAAAAAAAAGGAAGGAAGAAAAACGGCAGGTGCACTGCTTTTTTTTTTAATATTCAGCTTAACTGGAGCTCCTCAAACATTACGGTTGCAGAAAGCCACTACCACCGAAATGGAAGGAAATGAAGACGTACGGTACCAGTACCAAAGATTAACGAAGATAATCGACAAAGATATAGTCGCGCTATTAAAAGAAAACACAAGCGTGTACAGTAAGGTTATTTCTTCGCATACTCACGTGGGAACACTGAGTGTTGTTGATCGAAGTATCATCAGTAGACCACTGAAGGCATTCCTGCTCATCCCACGGCACAGTGATGTGGATCTCCCCCCCCCCCCCTAGCCAGCCTGATGAATCCAACCCCTTCCCCTAAAACAACCCCTCCACCCACCCACGGAAAAAACTAACAAAAAAACAAAAAAACAACTTTTTCTTAGAAGCAGTTTATGGTCAATTACTTTAAGCTATAAGCTATAGTGTCCGCGGCCTATCTTGAGTTCTCCGCAGAACGAACACAGATAATCGATTGTGCGTTTTCAGTAGCAGAGTGCCTTGTTGATATCCAAGATGGTTACAAAAACAATGGCGGCCATCGATTAAAGCCACCCCATCCAGGAAGACGTAGAGCTCACAAAATACTTGCAGGACTCAGGATATACCGCGCACACAATAATCTAGTCACTTTTGAACATGTAAGAAACTTTCTTACGGTTTTACCTGAAGGTACACAGAATCTAAGTTAGAAAAGTGCACCTGTATTTAGTAAATCTTGGACCAGTTAGTCTTAGACAGGACTTAACTAATTACTAGCCAGAACTTATATATTAATTAACGAGTAGCTTCATTTGAGCGGACGAAATCTGTAAATTCGTCTTCCTAAATGTATACTTCCGCTCCGCTCAAGCATAATTAAATTTGACAGTCACTAATCGCTCATAGTTAAACTTTAAATAATGGAGTACTACGCAGATTTTAGATAGGTTATTTTTAACGAATTTTATACTCCAGCATTTTATTTGTACTGCATGTAATATATTTTTATTTTAGTTTTGAAATAGTGTCAACTATTTCTTTTATTACTATACGATAGAATGAGCTAAACCCCCCCCTCCTCCCTGTCGTCATGAAAGTATGAGCATGGCACCCCTGCAGTAACATTCTCGAAATTCCTCTTTAATATTGTTGAACTGACCATTCGCAACAAGCGTGGTATTGATTTGGCATGGTTTTTGCAGCCGTTTAACGTAAGTCCCGGTCGCACACAATCGTGCATGTCTCGTAGCTGAACTTTAAAAAACTACCAATTCTAGGTGTGTTTTAGTACAGTTTTGCCAGCTGGCAAATTAGTCGGCAAATCAGTTGAAAAAGTTACATACATTTTTGGCTAGATGCAAAATTATGTCGGTAAATTTCTGGTTTTACACCCCTCCAACTTTTATCCTTCCTGACGTCTCTGAGTACAAGTTGGGCTTTATAGTTTCCGCGGCCTATCTTGAGTTCACCCCAGAACGAATACATATAATCGATTGTATGTTTTCGATATCAGAGCACCTTGTTGGTATCCTAGATGGTTACAAAAACAATGGCGGCCGTCGATTAAAGCCGCTCCCTCCAGGAAGATGTAGCCGCTCGTAAAATATCTACAGGACTCAAGATACGCTGCGCACAATAGTGAATGGTTCGTAGTTAGAGCCGTTCCGTCCCCTCTAACTACGAACAAGTCGATTTTAAGCGCCAGTCATGCTTTACCACCCCTTTCGTAACTTTTAACTTAACACACACAATAAGTCGTTCTTTTCCACTGCATGGGCGTAACAATACTAACAGTAACACCTACATTTGAGTCAAGTTTAGCTGAGTAAAACAGAAAAGACTTCTTTGAGTTGTTGCAGAATTCATTAACAAAGTCGTATATCGTGTGCGCGGCGTATCTTGAGTCCTGCAAGTATTTTGTGGTCGGCTACGTCTTCCTGGAGGGGTGGCTGTAATCGACGACCGCCATTGTTTTTGTAACCATCTTGGATATCAACAAGGCACTCAGCTACTGAAAACGTACAATCGATTATCTGTGTTCTTTCTGCGGCGAACTCAAGATAGGCCTTCATCCTTCATTGAAAATACCTTCATTGAAAACTGTGTGTTTGTTAATCCCGTTGAATACTTGCAGCAAAACCACGCTCTTCATCTTAATCTCTGTTTTTATCCCTGTTGTCTTTTTACTTTTTATTTTGTTTTGCAATGCCTCTTTGAAGGTAATCTTGTGACTGTAATAGTATCCACAGCCGGGTCGGGTATGTTGGTTTTTCTGGTTAAGTCTTCAGCTGGGTCAGGCTTGACTTGAATGACCGGGTGACCCAGCTGAAGACTTGACCCGAATAACTCGGTCACCCGGCTGAAAACTTGATCAGAATGACCCAGCAACCCAGTTGAAAACTTGACCCAAATGACCCGGTTCATGCACCCACGGGTCAAGTTTTCAACTGGGTCACTGGGCCAGGTGGGTAAAGTTTTCAGTTGGATCATCGGGTGCGTCATTCAGGTAAATTCTCGGCTGGGCACCGGGTCGTTCGGGTCAAGCTTTGAGCTAGGCTGTTGGGCCAACGGGTCAACCGGATCATCTTCTCAGATGGGTCACTGGGCCGAGATAGCCATTCGGGTCACATCTTCATCTGGGTCACTGCGTCAACCGGATCATGACATCAGCTGGGTCACCGGGTCAAGAAGGCATTTGGGTCACGTTTTCAGATGGGTAAACAGGGGCCTGGGCGTGTAACCGGCAACTTCGGGACAAACCCGAGTACTGGATAACAGATTGATCACAAGATAGTAGAATTTAGCAAAGATGGCGGTCTAGAGCACACTTTAAAAACACTTCAGGTTTATTTCTGTAGATACGTCTTTTTTACAAATATCAATGCATTAATATTAATGTATTGAAATGCATTGAATTATGAGACAGCAAAAAAATTGTAAATTATTACCTAATTAAAAGAGTTTCGTCTTTCGGCGAGCGCTGTCTGGGGTGGTAACAGGGCAAGGAAAAACAAACCTCAGTAATCGGGCTCCAGTCACTTGAAGTCAATTATTAATTTGAAGTCAGTCAGTCAATTATTGGACTGGGGATTAGCCAATAATGTTGGTAATGTTGGTACCTTCCCTTAAGCCATAGATAACCTAACGGATCAGAGGATTTAGATGACGTGATTAGCCTTTAGATGACTCGCGTATCGATCGATAATAAAACAGAATCTCCACGAGGAAATCTCCCCCTCCTTCTCACTATCCCCCCAATCCGGTTCCATTTTGTGCGTGTGTAAAATGCAGCTCCCAGGGAAGCATTTTGTGAAGGGTAATGCGGTGAGCAGTTCATATTAAACAGGGCAGCGTTAGGATAGAAAACGCCCGATGTGCCTTCATGCTGTTTTTATGAATCAAAATAGGATTTCGTTTTTGTTTTCTGGGACATAAAAAAAATAGACGATTACACTTCAGAAGTAATGACAAAACGAGTAAGGCCACCGTTAAATTTTATGCACTAAAACGGAAATAAACAAATTAAGCAGGGACAACAAACACGCGGCGCTGCAATTAAAGTATCGTATTTCTGTGTTGCGTCAGTCGAGTTTGGCGATTAAATTGCAGCTAAAATGTTCTCCAAGAGGACAAAGACATCGACCCTAAAAGTCAAAACCGTTACAAAGGAAAATGGAACTAGTCCAGTGGCGAGAATTAGTAACCCGTAAAAGTGGGTATGAAAAACGAAAAATAAACCGAATTCATTCTGAAAGCTGTGTGCTATACGAATTTCATTTGGACTTCGGTATTTAGGGGTGTATAATAAAAACATATATTATTACGCGAGTTGTTTGTTTTATTTCGGCACAAGGAGCACGCGACTCGTCTGACCTTGCTTAGACCGTTTATCTCACTTAG
This sequence comes from Lithobius niger, assembly GCA_023313725.1. Lineage (NCBI taxonomy): Eukaryota > Metazoa > Arthropoda > Chilopoda > Lithobiomorpha > Lithobiidae > Lithobius > Lithobius niger. The sequence goes on from JAHWFP010272316.1 coordinate 41,100, forward strand.
ATAAAGCGGTTTGCTTTCATTTTGCTTATGCCCGTATTCGTGCAATGACGTCACCTTCGTGAATTGTCGGCATTTTACGGAAACACGAAGTTGTTTTGCGTCACGATTCGGAATTTTACGGAAACACGAAGTGGTTTTGCGTCACGATTTGGACGTGGAAATGATATTTAGGCCTATTTAACGCGAAATAATGATTAAGTGAGTGAAGCGAACGTAAATCAGTGATTGTTAGCCAGTATGCGTAAAATTCTGTTCAAAAAACCTACTCTGATGAAGCATGGACATAACACACGAACGCCAAAATCACGCGTTTCTTAAGCCCGGTCCGGATGACTGGCTTCTTCTAGTTACTATATGTACTTAAGCCTACCCTACACGTAGCGTAGGCGTAGAGATGTTGCATATGGGGGTTAAAACATACCTACTAACAAGCCTATAGCACCAGAAATGAAAAACTTAAAATTTCCTTCAGGCTTGTGTGTACATAAACACGGACCTCAAGATATATTGCCTGGGCGGCATCAAGGGCAAAACCATTAAACGAAGGAACGCCAAGAGAATCACAAATGAGGAACAATCAACAACAAAAACAAATTTCACTTTTTCAACAACAACAACAACAAAAAAAAAAAAAGAAGCAACCATGGAAGATAATTGCGAACCCAGATTACCGTGGTAATTGTGTCAGTTTAGGCTCATTCTGAGAAGTGATGTTGAATTTGCATTAACGATACTTAAGCAAAGGCAGTTAAAACAAGTTTAATGATTTGGTCTAATGAACAAATTCCGTCGTCGGCTTTGAAAGCGGGCGCAATCGTTGTAATTATTGTGGGGGAGAAAAGGGGGAAAATGAAAATGGGGCAGCACAAGAAATAGTTCTTAACACATTCATTCAAAACTGAGAAAATTTTGATCATAATAACTAGAAATCCTTCTTTAAAAATGCAGCATCGCTTTTGCTTAGTGACAGCTTCCACGCCAACAAAAATATTTATTAATAGACCAAAACAACTGCGTGGATTTGAAAACTCACAACGTCGTCCGGACGCAAAAAAGAAAGCAATGGGACGACTCTTTTTTAGAGAACCACTCTATTTTTCTGTTTTTTTTTTTTTTTTTAAAGACGTTTGAGACTTTTCTGCGAAATGCTGATGATACAACCATCAGTGTTAGCATAGACTGGATAGGGGAGAGTTAATGTGGGCATGTATAGCGTTTTCTACTACACGGTACAGATTGGCACTGAACTGGATAGCGTCACATGGAATTAGGCTTATATTTGTGTGATTAGGCCTATGTATGATCAAGCCTGTATTTGTCTGATTAGGCCTATATATGTGTGATTAAGCCTGTATTTGTCTGATTAGGCCTATACTTGTGTGATTAGGCCTATACCTGTGCATGATTAGGCCTTCATTTGTATGATTGCGCCAATATTTGCGTCATCAGGCCTATATTTGTGTGATTAGGCTAGTATGCGTATGATTAGGCTTGTAGGTGAGTAATTAGGTCTATAGCAGTCTGTATGGTTGTGTTTGTGTGATAGGGCTGTATTATGCAATAGGCCTATTGTTGAGTAATTAGGCCTATATGTTAGTGTAATTAGCCTATAGTTGAATAAATAGGGCAAAATATTTGTATGATTAAGCCTACATTTGTGCGATTAGGCATATAATTAGCATCATCGTGTATTTACTATAAGCCATAGTTAGTAGGCTTATTAGGAAGGTGAAAGTAGGCCCAGTATTCGAAGTCATTTTTCCCTAGTATACGGAGTAAGCAGAAAGTCATGCACAATAGGGCACTGACACGACGTAGTATTATTGTGTATAACTCTATGGTGGAGCCAGTTACTGGGTTAGCTGCAAGGTACACGGGTGGGAAAAAGGAAGGTCTTCTGACTGAAGCCAATGCTATTAGACTGAATTTCTTAAGCCTATAACGCATGATTTTTGTTGTTGGAGAAAACAACATTCTTTTAAGCCTAAGAAATCCGCTCTCAAAGCACTGTCTTGACTAGAAGTGACGTTTTTCCTCTTACATTTTAATCTAGTGCACCTTGTAGCTATGCCCACCAAATTGTATCTCGCAACCGAAATGACGTCATATGACGCTGCCCTATTGGCTATAGTTGCTATTCTCTTCCCACCGTGCTTATATATGGCGGTTCCTCCCGTTCCAAACTTTCAAACCGATCTATCCCTTTGTAAAACACCTGGAAACTTCTGTGTGTTCGCTTGAAAAACGTGGATAATATGGGAATGTGGCTGAACCCTGTTCACGATATCTATCTATCTATCTAACTATCTATCTATCTATTCCTTGGCCTGACTTCACCTTCTAAAGAAAGGCTTGAATCACGAGTTCTCGGCAACGAATGAAGGCTGTGTCCCAGCTCTTCTCGTCTGATCACAAGCCCCGTAGATTGAGAACTCGTAAAGCTGTCAACTCGAGAACGTAATCACACGTTGTAACCGAAAGCCGAAAGTGAAAGAAAAGTAGGCCTCTTCCTTCGCCCAAGGACTGAGCATCCATCACTCACTCGTGGCCATGGAAGAATGCACAACGGAAGCTGCGATAGGGACTATAACCGTAATATCTGGACTACACAATTAAGGAAGTATACTCACTGGTAATGGGAATGGTCATGTTAAAGGTGAAGCGTGAGGCTGAGTAACTTTTTGTTGCTATGGTCCACAAGGCTTGACCGTAGAGATTCGACGTGTTAGGCTTAGCCTCCGATTCTGCCACCAGTCTCGCTACGAGCACACCTTATAGAGCACGGCTCTAGCAGCTGGATTGAACTGCGGAACGTGACACATAATACGCGGATTTTAAACTTAACAATAAAGTTTAACAATAATGGCTTAAAGGGGGATTGCCACCAAATGACAAGCTGCAGTATCTATAGAGCAGCGTCAAGTGACGTCATATTGGCTACGAGATACAATTTGGAGGTAATATCTACAAGGTGCACTAGATTAAAATGTAACGGAAAAATACGGCACTTCTAGTCAAGACAGTGCTTTGAGAGCGGATTTTTTAGGCTTAAAAGAATGTTGTTTTCTCCAACAACAAAAATCGCACGTTTTTGTAGGCTTAAGAAATCCAGTCTAATAGCATAGGCTATAATAAGACGATCTTCCTTTCTCCCTCCAGTGCTCCTTGCAGCTAACCCAGTTACTGGCTCCACTATAGAGTTATACACAGTAATACTACATCGGCAATTCCCCTATCTAGTTCTGTCTAGCCCTCACTTTCAACAGGCAAAGGCACACACACAGATCAATTTCTTTTTACACAACAAACTAGCCGCGTGCCTGCTCAATTATTGGATTAAAGTTGGTCCGTCCACGTGCACCAGGGAGCAAGCGGTCAAGGTCATCGATATCACTGTCACTAGATGGCGCCCATCTAGTAGTTCAAAATCTGCGTATCAAAACGGTCAATGTATAGAAAAAGCACCCGTGATGTCGTTAGGCTTAACTCTAGCGCTTGCTTCGTGGTGCACGTGGACGCACCAAAACTTTACGCACAATAATTAATTAAGGAGGCACGTGGCTTGTTTGTTGTGTACTAAAATGAAATTTCTTTGCGCATTCCTTCGCGTGTTGAAATCAAAAGCTAGATAGAACTAAATGATGGTATAGACGGCGCTAGATGCTGAAATCTGCCACGTGAATAGGCACCTTTAAAACGCACTGCTCTAGCAGCGGGATTACTGTGGAAGTTACTCGAAACAACGTGACACGTGAATTTTAAACTTGATTGAATGCATTGTTGCAAAATTGTTAAAGTTTAACAACAAAAGGTTTAAAGGGGCACCCGGCCTGTCTTATAACATTCCGCGTGCCAAATTACAGCTACGCGCAGATTTTCATCCGAGCAATTACTGTGCCAAGGTCGGTTGGGGTGATAGCTGCGTTCCTGGCATAGCTGCTGTTTCGGTTGGCTTTGGGAATAGTACACGAGACAGAATCAAGTCAACGATTGTGTCGTCACACACCGGAATGATTCTCGTATTTTAAAATCACAATTTATAATTTTCTAGACTAGTGTCTTATAATTTTGCTTCGGCGATCTATTGGAATAATTAATTTTAATGCTTACCGCATTAGTCTATTAGATTTTAGATCTCATGGTAATTATTAGAAAATTAGTAGATGTACACACAGAGATGAAACGTCATGATTATTGTACACACGCACAATGCATCATTTAGTGACGGGTCGTTAGTAAATAAAGTTCCATTATATTCAACAGAAAATCTCCTAGACGCCACATTTTAAAAAGGATTTTTAGCAAGGGAAAGACTAACGGTAAGGAAATAGACCTTTGGGGCCGTACTTGATGTGGAGGATCGAGAAAAATGGCGCTGGGAGGTATGTCCCTTTAAACTATCTTTTCACGTAGCAATAAATTGTCCGAATGCTTCAGGGATAGTCACCGTTACCGTAAAATAATGTTAATTTAGTGTTGCAACACAGGAACTCTAATAACGAGAAGAACACTACGTTTTTCGTGCTTGCCGCTAACGCTAATCAACGGTACGAGTACAGTTTGCAAAGTGTGCTTTCAGCACGCCTTGCGTCAGCTTTTGAAAGTTTTGGGTGACTCGGCTGGCATTCTGTGCTAAAGCGAGCATCAAGCCTTTATAGATGTTAGGAAACGCGTGCCTGTATTCCACGACGATTAGAAAGCGGGATAATCACAAACACGAGTAAACTAGTGAGCCTCCGCTTAAAGAAGGAGTTCCAATTTTAAGTATCTTTACGAGGCAGAAATATGTTTGTGTCGTCATTGGAATTGCCGCGTAGGTGCATTTAGAACTTTAGAAACTTGACCCGAAGTTTTAGGAATTTTAAAATGGGACTTGAATGGCCTAATTTTCTCTGCGGTCAACGAAAATTCGCCATTTGTGTGCTGAACAAAATGGTTAATGTATGAGGAAAAGTAAACAGCGAGTCTGACTTGCTGCACTTTTCGAAAAACAAGCAACGCGTCACACACCGTCAAAACACAACACGAATACGGGATGGGCGTTCAGTGGACGGAAGATCCAATGAAATTTGTAGAGTAAAGAAATGAATAAAATGACAAATTTTGTATTGCTGGAACGTAGGGAAAATGAATTGTGGAAGGATAGGATAAGGCCGCCCGAGCACTGAGCGACTTGGCGGTGTGGCCAGGTTTCTGTAGCCAATGAGAATGCTTAGTGCGTGGTTTTACATAAACGGTAAGCATTCACATTGGCTGCAGCGACCTGGCCGTGCGGCCAAGTCGCTCAATGCGCGGGCGGCTTAAATGATGCAGCCGGCTGCATTATATTATTTAATTATCCTATATATGGCAATATTTTTCATTTTAATTTGTTTATTGGAAGTGGGGGGGGGGAGTCCTACAATTCGGACAGCTACAAGACGAGCAAAAAACAGCTGCCAGGCACACCGCGAGCTTTGTCAGAGGCTAACCTGAAGCAAAGCGAACAAGCACAGCCTAGGGGGTAGCGTCCTCATTGCCAAACTAAGTAAATGCCAGCTTGAATCTTACGGGGCAGTGACTATGCATATCGTCAAACTTGGATAGGTTTCGGAGGCTCTGGTACTTTACGGAACTCCTACACAGGCAAGTGAGGGTAAAATTTACTAGTGCAGCATATCTCACCTTACAGGGCAGCAGAGGTTTGACTTGGAATTTCTGACCACTCCGTGTCTTGGAAGAAATTACTTCACACTTTTGACCTGGTTTGTCCTTATGCTTAGTGAATACTCGCCAACACAAATTAAACAAAGCCAAAAAATAAGTCGACTTATGCGCAAATGTAGGTTTAAGTAGACATGGCTCCATCTAGCAGAGTGCTATCGCCAAATACCTCACGTGCTGGGAAAATATAATCTTCCATATGTACCCTTGATGACATCTATGTAATTAAAACCGTAAGCAAGCGAGGACTATGCGAAAGACAGATCACGAGTAGCTCGTCTGCAATAGGGTTAATAGAAGCTATCGATGGGTGCGTAGCACTTCTGCAATACAGATAAAGGAAGCTAACAATGGATGTGTATAGATCTACTGTAATACGGATAACGGACGCTATCGATGGGTGCGTAGCCCTTCTGCAATACGGATAATGGAAGCTATCGATGGGTGCATAGCTCTTCAGCAATACAGAGAACGGAAGGTTTCGATGGGTGCGTAGCCTTCCCCAATACAGATAATGGAAGCTACTAACGGGTGCGTAGCTCATCTACAC
>JAHWFP010272316.1:47362-65943 GCA_023313725.1 Lithobius niger
TATCGATGGGTGCATAGCTCTTCTGCAGTACAGATAACGAAAGCTATGGATGGGTGCGTAGCCCTTCTGGAATACGGATAACGGATGACTCGACAGGTCAAAACGTTTGAAATGGGATTTAAAAATGGAAATTGCTCAGGATTATAGTAAGTAATAATTTGTGGAAATTTTTCGTTTAGTTAATCACAGAATCAGTCTTATCACAGCTAATTATTTTACTTCAACAAGCGGCTGCAGTGACTAAGTAGTCGCAACCGATCTTCGGTACTCTGCCGCCACTTTTTTCAACGAAAATGTTGCAGTGCACATCTCTGTCACGCACTGCAACAGCGTTCTCTGTTATATAATCTAAAGGTAGTAACCAGCACAATTGCCGGTTAAAGATGTGTTAGCTTTTATTTGTTTTAGATTATAGGCATAAAGGTCGGGTTTTAAACCTAATTTTTACCAGCCGTTTTAATTTCGTTGAGTAGCAGCTAACGGAGAATTGGGTTCGAGAGTAGGTCTATTCATTCATGCAAATTCTTTTGGTGTTTTTTTTTCCGTTTTTTTTTTCTACGGTTCCGTGTCTTCCTGTAGTGGTTAAATGCGACGAACAAATGTTATTATTTCATTGAGTTACGCCGAGAGAGCCTGTTAACTATAAGGAAGCAACGGTTTTTAATTTCCGTGTTTTTTAAAAATCCACTGAAAGAGGCGACGGACGGACAGAGTAGTTGCTGTAGTATAAAGGAAAGATGAAAACAACTTAGTAGTAGTAAGCCACCTTTATGCACTCACGTTTCGTCGGTGTGGCATGACCCGGATTCGAACTGGCAACCCAATTCGTCCCCAGATCACTAACTTGACGCCTTTATCATCGCTACGGTCACTCCTCCATTGCCATAAAGATGGAGGAGCGTAAGTCATAGCGATAAAGGTGATCGGGGTACGAATTGGGTTTCCAGTTCGAATCCGGGTCATGCCACTCCGACGAAACGTTAGTGCATAACGGTGGCTTAACTGTACTACGTTATTTCTAGTGTGTGATTTTCGCTGTTTGGCTGGTTGGCGATGTGTGCATGTTTATTTTAAGGTACACTCTGCCTGCCGTATAACAGCCACGCGCCGATCGTCACATGCGCATGTCACCGTCGCACCGTTTCGCGCGACTCGCTGTAGTAATACAAGGACAACTAAGATAGTAGCTGCTATCTCAGCTGGCATTGGGCGTAGTATACGAAACAGCAAGAATGCAAAAATTGCGTCGGCACGAACCGGAATAATTTTCGTATTTTTATATCTCACTTTACAATTTTTAGGGCTAGTATTTTATCATTTTTCTTCGGCGATCTATTGGCATAAATAATTATAATTCTTACCGCGTTAGTCTAGTAGATCTTTGATCTCGTGGCAATTGTTAGCAAACGATTAAAAATTAGTAGATGCACACACGCAGATGAAACGTCAAGGTCATTGTAAGGTTATTGTAAGAACAGAAAAGCTAGACGCCACATTTTAAAACGGATTTTTAGCAAGGGATTGACTAAAGGTAAGTAAATAGAACTTTGTGGCCGTACTTGATGTGGAAGATCGAGAAAAATGGCGCTGGGAGGAATGTACCTTTAATCGTTTTTATGATGTTCTTCCCAGCTTTCGCTGTACCGATAAATAATAAAGAATAAGTTTCGGACAGTGAAGGGCGAGGAACCTCTATTTATTTACAGCCGGAGATTACAGATTATGTTCGTTCTTTATCTAGTTCATATGGTGTACGTTAAGGCTTCTGTTTCTATTACTTAGCATAATGTTATGCATAGTCACTGCCCCGTAATTACGAGCCTCGCACATTAAAATTGATTGCGTATTTACGGCGGCAGCTATACGAAGCGCTTCGAGGAAAACCAGAAAATCATATACCTTATTCGCACCCAACTTTACTTAGTGAGATCATAGAATACGACTTATGTTACGTCCTCTGCACACACACACACACACACACATGCTCACACAACAGCAAAAATTCCGCGGTTGGGACGCTATTTTTATGGCGTTTTTTTACGAGCGCTTCTTCGGTAAAAGCTCGCCATTTTTCTATCTTTCTTTTTTTTTTATTATTATTTTGTTGGGGAGGGCTTTAACCTCCAGCAAAAATATTGAATTTCAATCGATGCGAAAGCTTGTACAAGATTCAGGGATGCCGCTGTAATATATCAAAACATCTCCACACAAGAATCTGTGATTTTATCTCAACGAGAAGGGAGTGGATGGCGTTTGCTGCGTTTGCGTGCCGTGTCCCCATTGGTGGGTTGTGCAACGAATCCGTCAGCAGGAGAAGAAGTCATTGAAAGCTCAGAGCAACTGCAGCAATGCTCCGAGATTTGTGTTAAACAGTGGCGTTAACATTAGCCTCGGCAACGCTCGAGGCAATTTGCCGTGGCACGCTTCCCTTAGGCTTTTTTTCCCTCTGTTCTCCCAACCCATGATAACGGTTGCCGCTTGGCTAACGACATCTTGAAAATTTGAGTGCAAGGTCTATTAACCAGTCACTAACTGCCTAACTAAACTAATAGGTAGGCAGTTAGTTACTGGTAGTTCAACAATAAAATGATGTCGAAACAAGGGAAAACATTTTTTAAATTTCAATCGATGTGAAAACTTGAACCGCCGTGAACCATCTATTTAAGTAAAGAACTTGAAGAAATCACAAGGTAAAGGGTAAACGAAGCAAGCAGTCTGCATTAAAGACTGGCCTTGTGAGGGTACAAGATACACTAGTCTAAGAAAGAAAGAAAAGACAACTGCTCCGACTGGAACTCGTAGATTGAAAAGCTACTGAGAAAGATTGAACAGCTACTTAGCTTGGCTGGATCCTGCAGCCAGTACCCGCCCCGGTAGCGCAGTGTTTAGAGCGCCCGGCTAGTAAACGGGATGTCCTGGGTTCGAATCCCAGTCAGGGCAGTTGTCTTTTTTTTCTTTCTCGGACTAGTGTATTGTGTATCCTCACAAGGACAGTCTTTAATGCAGACTGCTTGCTTCGTTCATCTTTTTAATTAATTTAACTTAATTAAGTCTATTTACTTAAACTGTAAAAGCTAAGGAGTAGACACGTAAATTGTTTGCTAACTGAACAGGAAAGTTTAAAAAAAGTATAAAAACCTGTGGAAGTATAGCCATAATTAAAACGTCGAGGATGCAAACGTCGGTTATATTGATTCTGATGATGTTTTTTTCTAAATTTAAACAATCTAATGGTAAGGACGATTTTTATGATATAAATCCGAAAGTCTAATGTTGTTAGAGAGTTTGAGTGAATGGGTATGTATTAGATTATCGAAAAGTATTAGATCGAAAAAGTATGGGTTATCAAAAAAGTGTGGGTTATCAGAATTAACCCACGGTGACGTTTGTGGGTTTTCAGATTAACCGTATACATATAACAACTAGCATTTTAGCACTGGGATGTGTTAGCGTGACATCACCACTTTGCGTTAATAATATCAATAACATTCTTGGGACGACTTGGCATCTGTCCGCTATTTTTATTAGTTTACAGACACCACATAGGTAAAGGAGCGATTTTCCAACAGGCTCGATCATTTGCCGAAATTAGAGATTATTAATTTCCACGTGTCAGTACAGCTTCGGTCTAATCGGCGAAAACATAAAACTGACACCCTAAATTAAGTCAGGAATGTCTACTTGTGAGTGTGCCTGCATTTTTCTGTTGTTTATTCAGCCATTTTATCGTATTGGTTTTTTTTTATTAAAGCATTTCTCGTAAAACCCGACTTGAAAGCCGGAAAAAACAAATTGAACTGGCATTAGTAGATAGTAAATGGAGGCTGTAAGGGGCGGTAGATGTCAGTCATAAAACCACCACATTTCAATTAAGTGGCGGTTTTGGGGGCCTTAACCCTTCATTGCCCCAAGGAGAGAAGTCAGACCGACAGCCAAATAAAACAGAAATGATAGGAACACTTCAGTACTGGCATTCTGGCGGATTCTTAACGACCCCTCTCGAAGTGTGATGTTATCATTAAGTACGTTCCAACGAATTACGAGATCCATATATCACCCCCTTTTCCTTTTAGGGATAGGGCAGTGAGGAGAAAAGGGCATGATTGCTAGCAATCGCAATTGATTGTTTCAGACGATCGGGAGCCCTCGACGGATCCGTAATGGGCAAGGATCGGTCTAAATGCATTGGGAATCTGAAGAAAAAAAAATTGCCGAAAAGAGTAAAGCGAAGCCTCAGCCTTGGATGGTTTTTCTATTTTTATTTGATTTCAGAGTCGTAAAAGATGGGTCTTTCACTGGAATCTATTGGAATCCAAATCCAAAGAAAAACAAGACGAGGACGGTGCCGTTTTACAGCATCCCGATACTCACATTTTATAGGTTTTTCTCCCGATCCCGATGTATGCGCGTAAGAAGAGGGTCATGGAAAAGATGGAATACGGGCTGGCAGTTTAATGCTTCTGACGCCAAAAAAAGCATTAAAAATTCGCGAAGGGGGCGAGACAAATTGGATTCAATAGATCTCTTGAAAAGAAATAAAGTAAAAATAGAAAAGTTTTAACCGAAGAGAAGATTCCACTTTTTGAACACCACCAATCCACAGCAGATACCGGCTGAAAAAAGAAAAAAAAAATGCCTATTCGGTCTGTAAATCACCGTTATTTCTATAGGGCAGTGACACGACGAGTATTATTGTGTATAACTCTATGGTGGAGCCAGTAACTGGGTTAGCTGCAAGGAGCAATGGAGGGAGAAAGGAAGCCAATGCTATTAGACTGGATTTCTTAAGCCTATAACGCGCGATTTTTGTTGTTGAAGAAAACAACTTTCTTTTAAGCCTAAGAAATCGTCTCTGAAAGCACTGTCTTGACTAGAAGTACCGTTTTTTCCGTTACACTTTAATCTAGTGCACCTTGTAGCTATTACCTCCAAATGGTGTCTCGTAGACAATATGACGTCACTTGACGCTGCTCTATAGGCAGTGACACGACGTACTATTATTGTATATAAGTTTATGGTGGAGCCAGTTACTGGGTTAGCTGCAAGGTGCACTGGTGGGGGAAAAGAAGAGCGTCTTACTAAAGCCAATGCCATTAGACTGGATTTCTTAGGCCTAAACCGCGCCATTTTTGTCAATTTGTTGGCAGTTGCTGACATTTTTAAGCAAGTGGAATCTTTATTTTCCAATTACAACCTAAGCAGCATAAGGGATTGGAGAAAACAACGGTTTTTTAAGCCTATGAAATCAACTCTCAAAGCACTGGCTTGACTAGAAGTGCCGTTGTTTAACCCACCATTTCAATCTAGTGCCCCTTGCAGGTATCTTTCTTGTAGCCATATGACGTCATTTGACGCTTCTGTATTCTTTGTGGGAATAGAACTGTAAGCTGCTAAGATTGAATTGTAAGGCCGTACCCAGAGCCAGTGTTTTGTTGCATTGGTTACGTGTATAGTACGTACGTAAGATTGAACATGTGTCGTTCGGTGATCTTGACATATCCCTTCAGTTTTTGACGCGATGTGCCAAGTTTTGGATTGCACGTCGCAGAATATCCGTGTAAATTAGAAAGTCGTAGGCAACCATAAACTCAGGGATCTTCGACCGTTCTATTAGGTCTGCCCACTCAGTATTACGCAGCAGCGCGAGAAAGAGTACGAGATTTAACACCAGATCTCAAGCTCGTCTGACGTCACTGCTCCCATTTCGCGCCGCTTAACTGATTCTTCCGTCTCATTGGTTGTTGATTTTGTTGATGAATCGACACAAAATTGAACTAACAAATGAACGAATGCTCATCATCAAACGCAAGCCGGACCACTTTGTTTAAATTGTTTTTAAAGTGCATGAAGCTACACCTAAGTCCAATTATCCTAAATCGACAATGAGACTGAAAATCGAAAAATTTGTTATAACGTGTCATCAGACGGAGGTGGTTGACGTCACACGTGGTTATCGTAAAATCACGCCATTGTTTTCGTTTCGAAGTAATGACGTCACCAACTCTCATCTTCGGTAATCTTAGAAAAATTTGTCGCTTTGCTTTAATGATGTGTATTTGAACGTTCAGTAAAGACTGTGCGATAAGATATATTTCATAATTATTCATAAATTTTGTTAAAAACTACTGGCTAGTTGAAACAAACCTTTTTGTTGGCTTCGAAAAACCAAGCGTCGTTTGCTTCGAGGATTGGTTTGGGAGCAAAGACGTCACCAACTGAATCTCGCTCGTGTATGCTTTACCACGGGTAATAGCTGTGCTGTAGCTTAGACGCGTTCAGTTAAGTGAACCGACCCAATAGAACGGTAGAAGGTACCTGCATAAACCAACAGAGCAAAATACGAATGGAAATCGGGACAGAACCTTTAGTACCATATACATATTGTCTGTAAAATCGTATACAGACGATCAAGTTAGCAGTATAACCTGCACTGCAGTATACACCACAGCATGTAAGAAAGCATACCACCGACCCTTAAGTCATAAGCATGCGGCCCCGTTGTACTGCAGTGTAGATTTTTTTGTTAACTTCGATTGCCTGTAAAACCTGTTATGTGATTCTGTTCCGATTTTATTTCTTTTTCTTGGCTTTGACGTTAGTTTATGGTTGCCTACAACTTTCTCTTTACACCGATTCTACGACGTGTAGTTCAAAAGTTGCCATCGTATTGATTTTGAAGCCATTCATCCCTAACATGTTCAAATACGCCCGAAATATTTTCTGGGCGAAACTTTAAGATTTCAAAGTTTGACGTTTAACACGTAAGTTCACGCTGAGGCTTACATAAGGGCCGTTATTTCGGCCCCTGATAAAATATTTTACGTTAAAGCATCACCATTTAGCGTTCACGGAGATCCTAACACGTCTGTTCCCTTCCAACGGGAACATGAAGCAGTCTTACTTGAGGTATATAAGCTTTGAATTTTTCTGTTTCCCCTGAAATTGTGTTATTTGGACTTTCCCGTTGGCATCTCTACTCTCCCATCCTTCACTCATCATTTCCGGTTTGTTGGGGGGGGGGGGGGACACAAACAACCTCAACGGACAGGCTTATTTGGCGCCATGTCAAAACGGCTGCAATAACCTTTGCTTACTCGGCTTGTTAGCCACCAAAACTCCCCATTCTTCTCTTGCTGGCGTAGAATTTCGCATGTGGGTTGCGAAGAAAAGTCGTCTGAAGAAAAACGGTAAAGCCATGATCAGCATTCTCTGCAATGGCTTTTATTTACCTCTTTGGCCTCTTCTAAAGTCGTCTGGGTTTGGTGAGCAGATGAGAGCGCGTGGCAGCTTGGGAATCCAACCAATTCCACAGTTCTAGTTTAGAAATAAATAAGACTGCAACCCCAATTAGATTTGCCGTGACAGAAAACTTGATTAAGTGACCATGCATCTTATCTCGGAGCCGGATGTAAGCGTGAAACATTTAAACTTGATTAACAGTGAATTGTTTACATCGGCTGCAAATTACGTCATCTTGTTGCACTAGCCTAAGGAAATAGCTAAGAGAGCTAAACTCGTTATAGAGATTTGATTTTCAGTGCTAAACTCTTCTACCGTTGTTTTAAATGCATTGGCTGAGTAAGTTAAGGAGCCTCGCAGATGCTTCTAAAACGTAACAGAGTTCGTGGAAATTTTGAAAGTTTCAGCAAGGAAAACTCTGATATTGTTTTATCGGGGACATGCCACTTACGTCTAAATGATCCAATAGACTTCTAAATTTGGTATGTAGAATATTTAATGAGTTAGTGTTGTTATCAATTGACCAAGTGAAACATGCTCTCTGCTTATGTCTAGGGGCACCCGCGCTCTAGGTGACCAAGTCGTGCCGACCAGGTCGCTGCGGCCAATGAGAATGTTTACGGTATATGTAGCACCACCCACTTGGTCGCCGCGTTTTGTTTGTAAATTAAATTAAATTAAATTAAATTAATACCGGAAGAAAGCAAGCTTATATAACCCGTTCACAACAAAACATGCAACTAAAACACTTTAACACTGAGTCAGATCGAACTGTCTCTTTCAACTGCTGGTTGAAGGTGCTGTCACAACACGTTCTGAGAGTGCGTTCCAAGAATTAATGGCTCTCACTGTGAAGCAAGACTGTCCAACAATGGTGCGGATTCGTGGTTTCGTCAACTTCATGCTGTATCTTCTAGTTTGTATCAGAGTCGACCCGTTGAAAAAACTGGTCGACAGTCAAAATCACTTCGCCAGACAGAATTTGACGGGTCTTGATAAGGTCACCTCGTAAACGCCTCTTATAAACGCCTAATTCATGTTAGTGTGAATGAATGTATAAATTGTGATGAGTTTGGCAGAACCCCTCTACATGGACACGTCAGGTGCCAACATTTTAGCTCACGGGCGGTGTGTGGAGGGCGCCACCACTTCTACACGCAACTTTTTGCACCTTCCACGGCATAAGGTGGTATATGGGGACCACACACAATATGGCGTCAGGAAAGAGGTTTCGGACAAGGGGGACGGTGGGATCAGTAATTTAGTAAAGTCACACTCCCAGTACACCTTCCTAAAGCACCGAACAGAGCGAACAGAACGCACCAGTGTTGAGACAGGTTGGCTCCAAACTTGACGTCGCGTCAGCCACTCAATACCTTCCGAAACTACGATACAGCTCAACAAGCTCAGCTGAGTATTCGTTACGTCATACCTTCACCGCGGCCAGAACTGGCTAATTAATGGATTTGACCAGGATTGGCTAATAGATGTGACCAGGCGAGAGCAATGCCAAATTGCGAACATCTCAGGGAGGTGGTTTGCTGGGGTGGAGGTTTGAGCATGCGCGAGCTAACAGTTTTGGCGAAACAGATTCATCGCTGACGATGTTGACGTTAATCAATCCGCATCAACACGGATATTTGCAAGGAAGGAGCCAAACTGTCACCAACTGTCAGTGGTGCGTTTGGTTCGCTCTGTTTGGTCGTTTAGGAAGGTACCGATATATTGAAATAACTATCAAAACGACGGGATAACGAGCAAATAAAAGTCGTCAGAAATTAGGATACAGTCCGACTAATTCCATGAAATTCACGAAAAAGAATTGACCAAATTGTTACCCTTTTCATCGGTGACGAAAGAGGGGGGGTTCGACGTTTGTAACATGGGGGGGGGGGGGGAAAATTTTGGTTACAAAGTGTAATGGGGGAAGGGAGTCAAAACATGGCAAGATTTGCGTGACGTCAATCTGCCTATGTCCTCCATTACTTTGCGAAAATGATGGTGGTGCCATCCAGTAGAATCTATGCATACGCCACTGATTTGACCCTAAACGTTAGCCATAAATTACTCGCGACCATAACAGTTACTAATCCCAATCTACACACTCATGGTGTTATAGTGGGTCTCACTAAGCAATGGTATACTTGGGGAAAACTAGCTCACATTATATGAAAAGTAATTTTCCTAAGTAATTTTTTTTTGTAGGAAATCGTAATTAAAACTCTCTGGCGCTATCTAGCTTCGATTTGTTTAAGTGTTTATGTTTTGGCGATTTTTGCGATCCCAAACTCGCCTAAAGGCTATCTAACACTTAGCATATCTCAGAATATAAAGCATTGTGACGTGTCCTGGGCACAGGGGAGGCTGAGGAGGCGAGGGCTAAGAAAAAAAAAAGGAAATTGTCGAATTAACGTCCTTTTCAACTGCTGAGATTATCTCGGGACGGAGAGGGCCAATTTTGCTAGGAAAGTAATGCAGAGATGCAAGAGACAACAAATTTAATCAGTGGTGTTTCCTCCACCCGTGACAACCTTGACCCTTTGAGTTTCGCATTACGCTTGGTGATTTTTTTAAAGTCCCATATGGGTCGGTCGCAGGATTCGAATTGGCATTCGCTTGGTTTGGAAACGAGGACGCTGACGATTGGGCTGTTGCTGCTGGCTTTGCTCCGGGCCCCCTCACAAAACTTGCCGTGCTAGTTGGGACTTAGATTTTGGCCCGCCTCTTGAGTGCCCTGACTTAAAGGGATATACCCGTTCTTGAAAATAGTAGACGAAACGTTTCCTAAGAAAGTCCTTAGTTTTATGTTGTCAATTTAATTTTTAAATGCTACCAGGAGTGTATAAATACAAGAAACGTCCGCAGGACGTGGGAGTATCCATATTGTAAAGCTTGTCGCACACTACTCCGTTCTGTTAGGTCACGTCGCAGGCCGTCAAATTCTGTTTGGATTAAAAGCATGTAAATTAGAGGAGCTGTGTATACTGCTCCGTCCCGTTTCATGACGACCCGTTGGCTGACGGACGGGATTGTTCAGGCAGAATCCTTTCAGTCAAAAACTGATCGCGTCGGAGAAGTGTACGGCCGTCGTCATTCATCAGGTGCATGCGCACCTCGCCAAGCTTTCCCATACTAAATGCAGATGCAAACCTATTTCAGTTGCCTTCTGGACTTAAATGTCATCATGCCCGAGCTTACAGAATTAATACCTAATTTACTACGACTTTATATTCAATTACCTTCTGAAGGTCACTACAAGTCCTTCTTCATTTGCATTGTCAATTTGGGCGCGATCTAATTTTAAAGCTCAGCAGAGCCGACTGAAACGGTTAGCGACGGAAGCAATGCTGGACCATCCGTTGCTGTCAGTCGTCGGAATGGAACGGAACAGAGTAGTGTCGACAAGCTTTACTCTTGCTAATAATTGTCATAAGGAAATCTGGGACTGAAGCTGCAGCTTTCGCTTCACAGTTTCTAAACAGTTGATTCGACAATGTCGGTATGTTATTTACCTAAGTGATGCTAAGAGGGTTCAGTTCCCAACCTGCATGAGAATGGGGGTGGAGCCGGGAAGTGAAACACCCAATTTCTTCGTTAGTCGGCCTTGTCACAAAGAAGTGACACATTTTCCACAGATCAAGGTCGTTTCAATGAGGCTGCTCGACAAAAGGTGTTAGCTTGGACCAAAAACAGTTCGAGTAATACACGTCATACGTATTTATTATCTAAAATTCTACACAGCGTAGTCTTTAATGTAGTACGGTATACATGAAAGAAATGAGATCAATCCATTTGACAAATGGCCGGATGGGGTCGTGATCTAGAACAACGGATGGAACATGATAGACACTGTGACGTCAAGCCCTATGGGACCTCATTTACATCACTAATGATGCTACTAAAAGATTAAAAACGTGGCTATGGCGAGCGATAAAAAAAAACTATCGACCATTAAAACTTACTTAGCAACCACGCGTTATTTATTATGTTTATCTACGTAAATAACAACCATAGAGGCGATCATCTCTCCCAATTACTTTATTTTTCAAAACAGCGTTGACGAAGGCGAAAGAGTAACCCCCTTTTATCTGGCACTGCGAATCCTTCACACTTCACAAATCCTTCATAGTAGGTCCTTTCGAAATAACCAACCAACTCTTCATCAGCAAGCAGATCTTCACAGGGAACATGCTTCACACCCGACACGCTGCTTGGAGCGCGTCGTGGCGAGTAATTTAGACACTAGGGAAACGTTGTTGACCACTTCATTACCTCCTAACGGCCTAGTCCGGCCCAACACCCAATTTTCAGAATTTGAAGAGCTTGCCCGAACGCCTTGTTGCTAGAACTTAACGTCGACTGATAACTTTGCCGCTATACAAACAACGTTCCATAGAATTACGCCGCCGCATCGTCGACTAGCTTGCATCTCAGGAAACATTACGTTAAAAGCCACTCGTTCCACTGGTTGATATCGAGTGAGATAACGAAGCAACGTGGGTCCGTTGACCACAGGAATTGGCGGCGGCCAGGCAAAGACTGCAGCGAGACGAAGCCAGCGCCTCTGAGGAGGAAGGCGGAAAAACTTTCTTGGCTCACGCTAGCGTGCAGGGTGAGAGAAAGGATGGAGGGATCGTCTTGGTGTTTTCTGTTATAGCATCTGTTTAAACTAGCTGGACCCGTGCATGCTGCACGGTGATTGAATTTCGTCGACTTAGCCTCTCTCGGTGTTTCGTTATCTTAGTAAAGTAACTGGTGCTTTCAATTTCTCTATGCCCTCCCATCACAACCCACACTCCCCAGCCTTGTCCCTGATCCCTCGACCACCCCCACACCTCCCCCCCCAAAAAACACCCGTTCCCTCCCGTCCCCCCCCCCCGGCCCCATTCCCCCTTATGCTATGTCTAAGCCTTTTTGGAACCAGGTAAAATGACCCCTATCACGTTAAAAATTGGGCTTAGACGGAATTATACCTCCCCTCTACGAGTTCGAGGCTATCGTCCACGGAGACCCATATCGAAGTTTGAAGATCGCCCTCTGCCTAGGGGTAAACTAGGCTTAGACACAAATAATCTCAAACCCGCTCCAAATCGTATTGCCTTGAGTGAGAGATGCTATATGGCACGCTGTTTTGAAGGTGGTATTTTTGTCTCCCCTCATTGCCTACGGCAAAATTTACCCCCTACTGCGTTTGTGCTAGGAAAAAGGCTTAGACTGACAGTAAGATTTAAGTTTAACTTTAGCTAGTTGTCGAAATCAGGCTTAGACAAGGCATTATGGCTGATGCCCGTATTCAGTAAACACATAATGTGATCTCTTCTTCTCATTCTCCCATACCCTTTCCCTCCTCTTCTCCCTCCCCTTCTTCCCCTTTCCCACACCCTCCTTTTCTCTCTTCCCCTTCCTCTCCTTTTCCCTCCCCTCTCTTCTCGTCTCCAACATCTCCCCTCTTCTTCCCTCCTCATCTTCTCCCCTTCCCCTGTCCCCCTCATCTTCTCCCCTACGTTGCCACAGATTAGAAAGATAACTAGATATCGCATCTTACCTCTTCCAAGCGTACGTAGCGCCCTGGCGGTAGTTGCAGCTACTCGCGCCTCTGCTAATGCTTTGCATGCGAACCAGCTTGGAGGCAAAGCAATATGAGAGGTATTGGTGGCCGCAGCTACTGCCTGGGGCTGCCATAGGCTTGAAAGAGGTAAGATGTGATATCTACGTAACTTTTAATGTAGACGCTTACTCTGGACTTCAAGAGGACAGAATTAATATCTGGATTGCTTTCCTCTAAACGCTATAGATATTATGGCAATATGGCAGTAGTTGACACTCTGTTAATTGATGCAGCTACTTGTAATTCGGAATACATTTACACATAATTGACTTACTTGATTCATAAGTCTTCCATATAAACACGATTTTTACACATGCTACCCGAGTTCGATTCCCGGCGCGACGCACCAAAATATATTGGGAACTTGGCTTCGGGGTTTGCCTTGTGCGGTTAACAGCATGACTGACAGGGATGAAGGGGGGGGGGGGCAGTTTTAGAGTGTTGGTAGCTAAAATGGGGATGAGATTTTGATCCATAACCTAACGCTCAAAGCTCCTGTAAACCTATAGTGGAATAAATGTTTCCCAAAAAGTGGTTCAGATTCATTATGGCGTATTTATTTATTAGCTCGCCTGAATTTCAGGTTCGGGTCACAAAAAGGGTGCAAGAGGAATGAACGTTGGCTCGGTTTGGGTTTGACTAAAAGCCCAAAGGACTGAATTTAAGTTGAAGTGGTAATTAGTAAAATACTGGGTGTCCCATTTAAAAGGAACGTTTTAAAATTAATCTAGTTTCTACAGTTTAATCACCGATAACAAAAATAACGTATCCACTTAAAGAATAAGAATTTCGGATTTATTACAGTAACCCATGGCTTCGATCATTTGCAATGAAGAACGTTTTCAATCTGACCTCCCCTTTGGCTGTTAGGGCGCGTTTACGCAAGGACAATTTTCTCGCTTACTAGCTTTTACTTAGTCAATACTTAATCTGCTGACTGCTTCTCGCCTGTGTCGGAGAATGCGGCTTTCAAGTTGTCTATACGTAGTAACCATGGCAATAACACGGACGCAGATTTTCTCCTCGTGCCTCGCGACACGACGTACGATGCTTGCAACATGACAGCGTCGATTTATGACAACAAGAAAACAATTTTTACTGCAGTACACGACGACGGACAGATTCCTGAATACCGGCATTCGAAGGTTTGTCTTCGAATCGATAACTCCAAAATGGACACCATGTTGGATTTTGAATTCTCGTTGCGAGTAGCTATTTATTCTACCGTCGTTTGATCACTGCTAGAACCTGTTTTTTCAGCGAGATTAGCAAATTTTGGAAATAGCGTGAAATGGCAATAATGTTGTAGCAATGTTTAAAATGACTGTTGCACTTTGTTCTTTGTCCGTGTTGTTATTTATAATACATTTAATTTGTTGTCTATTACCGCAATCATTTAATAGAAACGGGAAATTAATCGTAAATAAATAGCGGTTGCCTAGCAAATAGCTTTCGGCGAGCGAGAAGGTCTCTTTGCATAAACGAGCCCTTACATTCCCACAGCCGGCCAACAAAGTTATCAGCAACACGAGTGAGAGTTTCTTCTGTAATGCTGTTAATGACTGCGCAAATGTTGGTTTTCAGTTCATTGGAGTTCTGTGGCTTAGGGTTGCAAACATGAGTCTTAAGAACTCCCAGAAATAGTATAGTCGTATGGGCTTATAGTGTCCGCGGCCCATCTTGAGTTCGCCCCAGAATGGACACAACTAATCGATTGTACGTGTTTGGTCGCAGAGTGCCTTGTTGATATCCAAAGTAGTTACAAAAACAATGGTGGCCGTCGGTTAAAGCCGCCCCCCTCCAGGAAGACGTAGCCGATCACAAAATAAATGCAGGACTCAAAATACGCCGCTCACACTATAGATCCGGACTGCTTGCTGGCTGTTTGATTGGAGTTTGATTCTAAATCAAGTCTTGAAATCCTTGTTTCCATGTTCCTGCTCATTTCAGCATCTGTAATTTGTATAGGAACATGTGGATATCTGCACAGAATATGGTGAACCCGTGCCTTTTTCAATTCAGTTTGGCACAATGTACGTCTGACGCATCTCTTCGAATGCATAAAAATGAGGACGACAATTTGTTCCATGTCTTCCGCTGAACGTGCCGTTGCATGCTGCACGTTCATGCCTTTTTTTTTAAACACACTTGAATTTTCTAACGCGTCATAAAACTGTCCATCTGGATAGTCCACTCTTTGCTGAATGAAGTCCATAATGTGTTCTAAATGCTCTCTGTGTTGCAGTTGCAGATTTCAACTGGTGAAACCATTTAACAATCGCCACATGCTGTTTTGTTGAACAGTGGTCCGCCATTGTTCCAAATCCGAAACTGTAAACTCTGAAAGGAGAGGCCGAAACTTCAGTAGTCGGAGCGCTGCAGAAAACGAAACTGAGAGTACCTTAAAAAATCCGAAATTCTTAGCATTAAGTGGATATATTATTTTTGTGAATCGTGATAGATTGTTCTAAAAACGTTCCTTTTAAATGGGACACCCTGCACAAGCTTTACCAAACGGGATGCAGCTAATGCAAGCATTCATTGTTGGGGAAATTTTGCTACACGTATAGAGCAGTGACGTATGCCGCCATATTCGCACCAGATTGGCACCAGTATGGGTTTTGGAGGGCATAACTACAAGGTGCACTACATAAAAATTGAGGGAAAAACAACGGAAGAGCGGATTTCTTAGGCTTAAAATAACGTTGTTTTCTCCAACAGCAAAGATCGCGCGTTTTAGGTCTAAGAAATCACTCTTCACAGCATCGGCTTCAGTATGACGCCCTTCTGTTTCTCTCTGCAGTGCCCCTTGCAGCTAACCCATTAAGGCTCCAGCATAGAGTTATATACAATAATACCACGTCGTGTCACTGCTCTATAGAGATCGAACCTGCGAACCAATTTAAATTTTTATAGCTTAAAATATAGGTATTAAATATCACAGGATTAAAGGGGAATGAATGTTCTAATAAAAAGGCCTAAAAGGCATCTAAAAATGGTGATTGATGCTGGACTGGTTGGGTTGGAAGGATCAGGTGGGGAGTGAAGTTAAAAGCTATAAAAGACAAGCCAGAATTTCATCCAGGACGTGCGGTTACAATTGCTCACAAGACATCCAACATAACAGGGTTTCATTGTTAAAAAGAAGAGATGATAATCAGCCACAATATCTTCATCTTGAATGCCGCAATCACTGTTGAGATTTGGAGACAGAATCGGGTGTTCGTATCGGCAGCTCGATATCGAGATCGGCAAACGTAAACTAGCTATCTACTACAACGTTGTGAGTGTCCCCTGAGAAGAATGAGTAAAGCGAACAAGCACTGCCCAGAGGTCAGGGAGGACGGTTGTCAGATGCTTGAATGCCGGGTCGAATCCCACGAAGTGTTTAGGCCCAAACTAGATCACATGTGCAAAATAGGTAATTTTTTTCGTAAATCACGGAGAGATCGGAAATTGAGGGCTAGCAATTCTTTCCCTAGCGAGTTCATGGTTGGTTGCTGCTCTCCCGAACCTTCCTAAACGTAGCCAACACTTCGGGGAACAAGGCCAAATGAGATAACGTAGATAGAAATGTATGCTTCCTGTGTTCGAGAAATGTAGACAAGAGAGACATTGGCGAGCCATCGTGCCGAAACACAACGGCGTTTTGGAAGTTAAACTAGTTTAACGTGGCTCTATCACCGACTGAAAGTCTGCTGGCAGAATCTGGCAACATCTAGATCACCGTCGCTAGATGGCACCACGGTATTCTCGTAAGTTTTTTAATCGGTGATAATGTTTCGTTAAAGTTAGCCTGGCTGAAAACTGGCTCACTTCATCAGACCGCTGCAAAGTTACTTCGTGCTGAGACGTCTTGCTCAGTGACGTTGTTTTTAATTCACAATGACAATTTTGTTCGTGGTGTTGTCTCGCTTGTCTCTATTTCGCGAACACGATGGTAGCTACCCACTTTATCTCAGGCGGCCTTTGTAGAGAATCTCTTTGCTTTTTGTTTTCACTGCTTCAAACGGTCAACACTTTAAAAAAAAACGAGAGTCCATAACAAGTTTTGCTTTGAACATAAATAATTGTTTTTTGTTTTTTATTTAATTATACCCAGCAGGGTAGCAACCAAGTCACATGAATCTTCTACTCAAGGTCCTTGATACATGGAAAAGGAAATCTTGAAAATCTGTATTACCCCCAACAGAGCAACCTTTTTCGTGGATATTTTTCACTAAAACGCTCGCCAAGGCGGCTGTGAATTGCAAATTGTTCAAATCTAATGCCATGGGTCATTAGGGTGGCCCATATCAGCAAGAGAGGGAGCATGCTGCATGCTTGACTCGGGTGTTAACGCATAGCAATTAGGCTTGGTTTCGTGAGGCGTGGCAGGAGATGGTCCTTGTTGAATAATGGATGTCCGTTTTCCAGCGTCAACGCGCTGCGAGAAGTCGCGTCAGAGCCCAAGTCTTTGCGGTTGCTTTCACGCTAACTGCATCACGACACACGGATTCTTGCCGTTATCGCTTAATTTTTTTGGCGCAACAGCCGTGCCTTCATTTTCGGAGGCTAGGTCGATATTTTAGTACGATAAATGAGCAAGGTGGCACAGACTGTTGTAGGTTCAGTTTGGAATTCCTTCACTGATCTTAACGTAAAATATACGTATTTTTTTTTACTTCTCGTAAATACAAAAGGAACAATTTAAATCTGTTACGTAACAGCATTCATTTTACGCAATAAAACGAAAGAATTTGAGCACTACCAGTTTTAAAGAAGGAAAAGCCAAAGGCTAAACGAGAGTTAAATGTATGCTTAAGTTTAACTACCAATTTTAGTACAGGGTTCGTACCGAGCTGGAAAGGCAGGGGAAATCAGGGATGTGAAATACGGTCAGGGAAAGTTATGGAAAAAATGGAAAATTGGTGAAACGTCAGTGACAGTCAGGGGTATTCATTTTTAAAATTTCGTTTTTAGAATGTGTAAGGTGCTAAGGAAGTAGACGATTAGTTTCAAGGCAAGGCTCAATCCTTATTTACTTCTTACTGTATGGCTAAAGTGTGCGCGGCCTATCTTGAGTTCGCTGCAGAACGAAGACAGATAATCGATTGTACGTTTTTTGGTAGCAGAGTGCCTTGTTGATATCCAAAATAGTTACAAAAACAATGGCGGCCGTCGATTAAAGCCGCTCCCTCCAGGAAGACGTAGCCGCTCATATAATACTTCCAGGACTCAAGATACGCCACGCACACAATAGGGGACTATAAACATTGTGTTACATATTAGGCATCAGCCAAAAGTTATGCTCCTGAGTGACCCTCGCAGGCACCAGATATCAAACCTTTCAGTTTGATACCCAACACCAACTAACTCGAGCCTTCCGACCTGGAGTGCTTTTATAGCTGCCAGAACAACGGTCTCTTGCCTCAGGCTACGGCGAATAGGTGCGATCCGGTTCCAACTGGTTGAACAATTATAGGGCTCGCTCGTCACCCGGCTGTTGGGCGCTGTGCCAACCCCCGCGTTTGCACGGTAGTTAGCGGCGCTCAACAGCTATGTTAACGTCAAGGTGCACAACGGAGTGCTGACTCCGTGAGTTGCGTATTGCCGTACATGTACGCCGTTACAAATGAACCGTGTGGTCTTGGTAAGTTCTTAACGTTTTAAAAAGCCAGTGCACATGAATACAATAAAAATGCGACGTTTCGGGATTTATCATCCCGTTGTCAAGCAAAAAATATATTTTATA
>JAHWFP010272317.1:6404-24647 GCA_023313725.1 Lithobius niger
TGGGTTTGGGGGGGCACCTTGTTTTTTGGGGGGGGGGGGCGGGCTCCTTTTTTTCCCCCCCCCCCTGGCCCCCTCCCCCCCGTTTCCCCCCCCCCCCCCCCCGGTCGCTCTCCTACATGCCCGCCCTTTCCCTCTACCTGGCTGCCAAGCAGCAGGTATAAAACCTAGCTACAGGAGACATTCGTTAGCACCGTCACACCAACGGGCCCGGTCAAGCCCTGTCAAGCCCTGTCGCCCGAATCCACCACGCCGTACGCCCGTCTGACGGCTGTGCCCCGCCTCCTCTCAGCCATACGACTCACTGCCCTTGTATCGCTCGCAACTCCCCGGCCCACCATGCCACCACGCGGCCGTAAGGGATCAAGCTTATCCACCTCAAGACCGACAGAAACTTTCACAAGACAGCACTCTTCACATCCTCGATTAAAAAAAAAAAAATAGGCAGAAGAAAGGAACCATCTTCTTGTCCTCACTGACTCGCATTCAAACGGAATCTCCACAAAAGTGGGACCACACAGGAATCCAACAGAAACCTCACAGAGTCAACCCACGACAAGGTCTTCCAACCGAAGTGATTCGCACACCAGCATTTTGAGGGAATCCATCGACCTGCCTCACACAACCAGACGAAAAGGTCGAAAAGAAAATAGACTACACCGGCTGGAACCCATTCTCCCAGCGTGTACAGTAGTCGATCCCCCCTTAAGCACTCGGAACGAAGGAGAAGCAAGCCAATCCTAGTTGGAAACAAGACCCTCATACAACGGTCCTCTTTAAGACAACCAATCCCTAAGAAAGAGACCCACGTTTCTCTACCATTGTTCTGGATAAAGTGCGAATTTTTCTCTTCCAGACAAAAGAATTTTTGGGGGAAAGCCTGCTTGTATCTCGGGGCGCCCGTCCAGGCGGTGCCTGCCACCTGTCTTTGAAGAGGTCTCCTGATAATGCAAAATTATTAGGTTAATATGTTTTGGCAATAAAGAAAGGACATCTTGCCGGCTAAAAATGGTTTCTTTTTGCCTAAAACATACTTAACCTTACTCCCGCCCTGCCTCCCCTTTCGAGTCACCACCTGACACCTTGAGAGTAAAATCAATGCCGAAAGCGTCCACGCTCTCGCTTTTATAAGGGAGGACCGTGCCGCGCATGCGCCGTGGGATATGTAATCAGGCGTCTACGCACCGGAAGAAACCTCCAGGGGAACATCACATTCGAGGAGTGTAATGCAAAGGTTAAGTATGTTTTAGGCAAAAAGAAACCATTTTTAGCCGGCCAGGCTGGGGGCCGGCAAAATGTCCTTTTTAGGAAGGGATCGTGAACCCTTACGTTATGGTAGTTAAAGTCCTAAAATTCCGATGGCTTAACTCACCATAATTTACTTTCAAAGCTTAGAGATTTAAGTTAAGTTTAAACTATACATTTTGAAATCAGAGTCCGGCATGGTAACAATCGGACCGCGACATCTCCACTCTCGACTGGCATAGCTACCTCTAGCTTTGAGATTTCTGAGCTGTGCTAAGGCCTGAGAGCTGCTTGGGGTTTTTATGCTAGCAGGGAGGATCCAGCCAAACCAAGCGCGGACGCCGAGGAGAGCTATGCCCTCCTGATTGGCTGAGGGCCTAGAGAACAATGGAAAGTGGGAGGAGCTGGCGGTTTGACAAACGGATGGTTAGGAGTAGCTTTGAAGGATACAAGGCTTGTTAAAGTAGGTGCAATTCGAGTTTTTACTCGATTAATAAAGTGAAAAGCCTTTTAAACTGAATTTAATTAAAGGAATGCTCAGTTATAATGTATGATTAATAGAAGGATAAGCTAGTTACGATTGACGTTGGGATGGTAGCTACGGTTGGAGTTTTGGTAGAAGATTTCCAATAACAAAACACATATTTAAAACTGGGTCCGGTAATATAACACTAAAATACATGAACAGCTCCAGTGGTGTTTATGGCAATAATTTAAGTTTGCTATAGTGCATTTGTGCACAAAATAAAAGATTAAATGTACCGGTACCAGCTTAGTAATACATAATGCATTTAAGTTAGTTTTAAACTGTTTGCAGAAGCAGACAAGTGAAATTGATGGTCAGACATTTTTCATGAATATTAAAAGTCGTCACTCGAAATACAAATAAAAAACATAGTTCTAAGTGTGTATCCATACATTTATGTGAGGTTAAGTGCTGATTGACAGCCCCTCCTATTGCACAACTAAGCTAGTGTCTTTGGCTTTTATGCCAAAAAAAATGCATTGAATAAATTAAAAAATGTACATAGTTTGGATAACGAGGACTGGCAGTTAGGTTCGCTGCGGCACGGTTTGGACATTTTTTCAAATGGTTGCAGTTTTTTATTAAAGATGAAATATGATCTGTTCCTGTGGAATTGAAGAGGATGTGTTGGTCTATTAAGGGCTGAAGAAATTGGTCGAATTAGTTCATTATCCAGGGAGATATTCATGGTTGAATAGCGAGGTCTTTAAGGGAAAAAAGTCTTCGTCGTGAAACGAAGATTTTCTGCCCTCAGGTTTTTGATCGCTGGTGTCAAGGTGGCCTCACCAAGGGTGTCTGATACGAGACCTTGTTACACCACCTTTGGTTCCTTGCCTTTCCAGTCGGAGATCTCTTGATTATTCAACTGCTCCTACACAACTCCCAGCCGCCCTCATTTCCAGGTGATTCCCTTTCCGCACCATGATGTGCTACCTTGCAAACCCCGCACTGTGCTGCAAAGCCCCTTGTTCAATCCATCTTCGGTTCCCTGTCTTGTAGGCCTACGGCCCTTTTTTCCTACAAGTCTCAAGATGTACTTCGAGCCTTTTGCTTCGTCACCACGCAATTTGGGCCTCTGCCACAGAACCTCCTGCTTCACAACCTTGCCATTGCGGATGTGCGCCCATGCACTTTGTCGCACAGGGGTGGGGGCCCGGTTTGTCGCAAATCTTGTACTTGCATGTTTGCTGGGGCCAATGGCCAATCTCAGTCTTGTGTGTGTAATCTTACATAGGTGGACATTATCTATACCTTGTAATTACATTTCCGGTTCCTGCCTCTAGAAGCTTCCATTACCCGTAATACCCTGGCTATTTCGCGGTTGTCAGGGGTTACCAAAACGTTTTTAAGCAAGGGAGCCAGCATGGAAAATCAGAAAGCTTTCAGGCTAGCCAACTGGCTGGTCCTCTTCGACCCCTGCTAGGACTCCTAGTTAGGGGGATTTTTGGCTGTTAGGCCACTAGTAGGCCCAATTTTGGCTAGGCTCTTTTCCCCCAACATAAACTAAGCCTTTTTATTAAGCCTCGTAACCCTGGCTTAAACCCAAAGTTCCCCAGCTTCCCTTAGAAGAATTTGTTCAGTCAATTTTGGATTAGCTCCCCATGTTATTTTTCGTCATGGTGCTGAAACCCGGGATAATAGCTGGGTTTTTTCTTCACGGGAGTAAGGCTGGTGGGTTCCCTTTAGAGTTTACTGCGAATTTGGTTAGGCCCAAGTTAGGGTGCTCTTGTTTGGGAACTTAAGGTAAAACGTGGGTAAGCCGAGCAATGGCTAAGCCTGGGCCTAATTTCCATTGTTTAGTTAGGCGTATGGCACTAGTTAAGCCTTAACGTGTTCAGATCTTGCTGAAATCTGGTAGGCATATGCAAAGGATCTTGGGAAGCCGTCTTTAGGGTTTAGAACGTTAAGTCTATTTTGGATTTTTGGACTAATGGGGTAAAATAAAACCAGTTTTACTTCAAACGTTTTTTTTAATTCAAGGCTTAGTTTGGCTGTAAGGCCTACTTTAGAATTCTGGGTGTGTTTAATGAAGGGGGAACACTTGCTTTAGCGTTTACGGCAATATTCAATTTAATTTGGGCTTACAACAATAAGCATGCATTTTTGTGTTAAAGAGCAATATTGTTGCAACATTTTTTTTCCCCAAAGGGTTTTTTTTCCCCATAAATCAACCTAATTTTCGGCAGTTAGAACTAACTTAATTAGTGTGGGGTGTTGAATTGTTAGTTGTTTCATGTTTTTCTTAAACAATGTTTTCGATGTTCAGTTCATAGTTTTGCCCATTCTTGGTGGCAATCATGTTCGAAGTTTGTTTTGGTCATTCTTGGTGGCATGCATTAGTTCGTGTTTCGCCTATTCTACAGTAATAGTTGCGAATTGGTTTTGTCCTTTAGTGGCATTTAACAGTGGTTGTTAAGGAAAACTAGTTTTATGGCAGTTTATGCCATAATGGTTTCTGTTTGGCTCATAATAGCAATTTCTTACTTCGTTCTTGGGTGGTTGTTGGGTGGCTCACTTGGGCAAACCTTTGTAGTATCATGTTCATCGGCTACAAACGTAGTTGTAAAGTCGTCTGCCAAGACGCAGTTATCAGAAAAGTCGTCTGCTTGGACGCAAGTGCGTGACCCCTAGGCTATAGTTCCAGGGTCACGGGAGGTTTTTTTTTTAAAAAAAAACCTGCGATGTTGAGAGTTGGTCATCTTTCATGTTCATTAGTAAAAACAAGAAAGTGTTTTTAGTAGTTGCAGAGAGTAGTGGTATTTACATGTGCTTTGATGTGTATGTTTGTTTCAGCTTGTAGTTTACAGACATGTTGAAATAAAAATTTACATGGTTAGAGTGTTACAAGGTATATGTGTTTCAAGTTTTAGCAGAAGATTTGCAAGGAGTAATTTCAGAGCTTCATGTGAGTGGTGGAGTATGTCGCAAATCTTGTACTTGCATGTTTGCTGGGGCCAATGGGGCCAATCTTAGTCTTGTGTGTCTAATCTTACATAGGTGGACATTATCTATACCTTGTAATTATATTTCCGGTTCCTGCCTCTAGAAGTTTCTATTACCCATAATACCCTGGCTATTTCGCGGTTGTCAGGGGTTACCAAAACGTACTTAAGCAAGGGGGCCAGCATGGAAAACCAGAAAGCCTTCGGGCCAGCCAACTGGCTGGTCCTCTTCAACCCCTGCTAGGACTCCTAGTTAGGGGGATTTTTGGCTGATAGGCCACTAGTAGGCCCAATTTTGGTTAGGCTCTTTTCCTCCAACCTAAACTAAGCCTTTTTATTAAGCCTCTTAAGCCTAGCTTATCCCCAAAGTTCCCCAGCCTCCTTTAGAAGAATTTTGTTTATTTTTCATCACGGTTCCGGTGTCCGGGCCCAGCATCTCGAGTGAATAAGCATTCCGACACCCTGGTCGATAGTGTATCTTATGTTTCACACAAAAAAAAATAATAATAAATAAAAAACCAAGCCCGGTACCATTTTTCTTTACGTTCTGCTCCCAGTTCACTGTCCTCGAGGTTGGGAATGCTCTGTGTTAACAATAACATTATGTCGGCGTGTCTTAGAAGATCCCCTTTCAAGGCGCGCACCTTGATGACCAACGGGCTGCTTCGTTCACGTCGGTTCCTGAATAACCTTCCGTTACCTTGGACAGGGCGGACCATCGCCATTCCTCTTGTCCGCCACTGTTCCTGGTTCCTTCCTTGACGAAAGAGCTGGCACTGTTCCCCGGTTCCCTTTTACCTTCCGCTCCATTTCGTACCTGTTCGGCCTGCAACTATCACCTTGTCAGCAGAAGGGGAGGGGGGGGGGCAGTGCGGACTAGGACATCCATTCGGACCTACTGTCAACAAGGACAATAGCTACATTTCCGTCCGGCCTCAGCCCGGCCCGACGCTTTCTATGGCATTGGATTCCGGGCCCGTTCCTACCCGATGAAGTTATGTGTTTCGTTGCTTTCATGAGTCACCTGCTTGGCTACTTTACGAGTCCCTGTCCGCCCGGAACACAGGCGGTTTGCATTAAGTACTTGATCGCCAGGGCTCTGCTTGGGCCCTTATGCCCGGCCCAGGGCCTTTTTTCGTACTGTGTTCCGCTGTCCACTGTACTTCTTGCAGAATCTGGTGTTGGCCGCGGCTATACATGCGCCGATTCCAGAAGAGGATCGTTGTTTGGGTTCCTGATCCCCCCCCCCTGAATTTTCGACGCGGCTCAGCTTACCACCAGGGCTCTGTAAACGTGGTCTTGTATTAGACATTCGTGGTGAGGACACCTCAACACCACTGAGCCAAAAACCTGAGGGCAGAACTCTTCAACACCAGAAGAAAATCGTCTTTATGGCGATCTCATTTAAAACCGCCAAAATTCTACATTTTGTATTTTATTCTTGCAGGTAATAAGTCACCACCACTAGCTTAGTTGTGTTTTAGAGGACGTAACCTCACATACATGTAAAACACACGATATTCTTTATTCTTAAACAAGTGACGACTTACTTTAATTATGAAAAATGTCCGACGTTAAAATCACTTGTCTGCTTCTGCAAACAACTAAAAACTAACCTAAATGCGTTATAGCATAATGAAACTAAGCTGGTATATGTAATCTTTTAATTTTGCACTTATTGCACTTTGGTAACTTTAACTTCTTGCCATGAACCCTACCGGAGCTCAACCTTTTCGTTCTCACTATTTTTATGTTTATTTTTTATAGCATCCCCACCCAAACTCCGACCGTAACCTACCTCTAAAAACATAAACAAACAAAACCTTCCTTCGATAAAAATCATGCTTTGTATATATCAATCCGTTTCCCAAAGTCAAATATCGATTCTGAGCATTACACTTCGTTCCCCCCCCCCCCTTCCTTCAATAGTTGTGATGCATAACATCGTAGTTTAATTTTATCGGCCCAAATTCACGTTGTTATGAGTTTAAAACTCACTTGCACTTCCAAGCCAGGCCTCTAACGCTCCCAAGTCGGCAATTCCCTTTGTCAATGCAGCCTCCGTAATTCCCGTCCAACCAAAACACTGCATTCAGTTCCCCATCCACTCAGAGCGCTCAGCTACCCTGCCCGTCCGCGCCATCATGCCAACTTCCGGTAGTGACAGCTCGGCCGGTTTTGGTCAGTCTCTCCTCCTCCATGTGTCCACCTCTGCCCCACACCCCCCTCCGTCGCTATCCTACAGGTCCGCACCTTCCCTCTACCTGCCGGCCAGGCAGAAGGCATATAAACCCAGACCCAGGAGACTTTCGTTAGCACAGCTCAGGATTCTCAAAGCTAGAGGTCGCTACGCCGGTCGGGAGTGGAGATGCCGCTGTCCGATTGTTGCCATGCCGGGCAAAGGTAGTATTTTTTGGACTCACACGTCAAAATTTATAGTTCAATTTTAACTTAACCTCGTAGCTTTGACAGTAAATTTATGGTGCGTTAAGCCAAACGGCATTTTCGGACGTCAACGGCCATAACTTAAGGGTTCACGGTCCCTTACTAAAAAAAAAAAAATCACATATTTCTAATGTGATATTCTGATGGGTACGGTTTGATTTAGTGGGATTACCACTCGAAACATAACTGTAAGTAGGTCTACTATTACTACACAGTCGAGACTGTTCGTAATTTAGAGAGCTCTTTTGCGAAATCCCCGTTGCCTTAAATTCACTGTTTCTATTTTGAAATTGTGTTTGTGAACATAAGTTTGTTCTCGTCGAATTTAATGTAAATTCCCCCATGTCATTTATAACCTAAACTACGTTGTAAATTTGCCAAATGTAAAGTGCTAATATTTTAACATGTTTGCTTAAAAATAAAACCTGGAGTTTTAAACGGCCGTCGGTTTGTTCGTTCGTTGTTTGCTAGAAGTTAGTATTTAAGATAAATCTCTTCAAATTTAGCCTCTTTCCCACCTTGGTGGCAGCGTTACCGCTTATTATTACTAGTAGGACATTCTCTACACTGGGACTGTAGCAGTTGTGCTTCTTTTAACCAAAAAGTACCAAAAGTGATAATAAGACTGATCCAGTTACACCAGGCGACCGGCGATGTTACAAGCACCTACTCCCTCGTAGCATCCGCCGTTACAGCTCGGACCAGGCCCTAACACCCCGCCCGGAGCCCTTTTTCAGACCGCATCCTCATATCCACCTGCCTTCTTGTCAAAACTATAGTTGCTTTCAGTTGCTATCCCTCCTACGGATGATCTCCCATGCGTCCGACACCTCCAGTTCCAGAATTCAGCCCCACCTTCTGGAGCCGGATCCCTTCGGTGATACACAGGGCTCAGTTCACCTATCCTCTGGAATGTTTCCTCCACCCTACAATGTCTGGGACTACCATTCTGTTCACATACCCGTGCACCAGCCCATCTTCTTCCTTAAAAAGAACATTTTGCTGGCACCCAGCCAGGTCGGCTAAAAATGGTTTCTTTTTTGCCTAAAACATACTTAACCTGATAATTTTAGCATTACATTGTCCTCAATTAATGTTTCCCTGGAGCTTTTTTAGTTGCTTGTAGACGCCTGCTTGCATGACCCACTGCGCATGCGCAGCCCTCTCTATATAAGCGAGAACGTGGTTGGACTCGGCATACATTTTCCTCTCAATCTGTCAGGCGGTGACTCAAAAGGGGAGCAGGGCGGGCTTATGTTTTAGGCAAAAAAGAAACCATTTTTAGCCGGCCTGGCTGGGGGCCGGCAAAATGTTCTTTCTTTGTTTGCCAAACATATTAACCTGATAATTTAGCATTATCAGCAGACCTCGTCAAACGTGGTGGCGGGCACCGATCTGATGGGGCGCCCCGGGTTGCAAGCAGGCTTCTGTAGCGGCGCTTGTGGTAACGTCCACTTCTGGTGTACATGCGGAAACGTTGTTGACTTGCGAAAGTGACTGTTTTTACTTTTGCGGTAAAAGTCACATAGCTAATCCTACTCCGGAGTGGGATAGAGATTAATGTCCTAAACTGTAGGCTAAGTTCAAGCTAACTATACTATGGTCGCTACCACCAACGGTGGGTACTGTTTATTTGCTAACCTAAGGCTTTAGATAAAAATGGTTTTTAATTATCTTTAAACACTAGCAAATTAACGAAGCTTTAAGAAAAACTTGGGTTTTAAACTCCTGGTTTTTATTTTTAACACATGAAAGATCGAACACTTTACAATTTACACTTTGGGTCACTAGTTTTTAAATAATTAAAAAACTGTAAGGCTTTACATTAAAAGCACATTAGAGAATTTACATTAAATTCTTTCTTAGAATTTCAAAATAAAAATTCAGTGGGAACTACACAAGTTCGATTACAATTTTGATTTAAAAAAAGATTTGAGTTACCTAAACTCTTTACATTATTAAATGCACCTTGCGATAAAATAAAGTAACGGTAAGTTATTAACGCACTTTCGCGAAAAATAAAATACTCAATGTTGAATGTACGGCACCTAGCCCCTACAAACAACCGTCAAAATGATC
Organism: Lithobius niger; assembly: GCA_023313725.1. Taxonomy (NCBI): domain Eukaryota; kingdom Metazoa; phylum Arthropoda; class Chilopoda; order Lithobiomorpha; family Lithobiidae; genus Lithobius; species Lithobius niger. Next base: position 15,639 of record JAHWFP010272317.1, read on the forward strand.
TAGTTAAAGTCGGGTACCAAACCTTAGGAGTACTCTGCTCCTGCGAAAATAACGTTCTTTTGATTATTTAAGCCAACACCTAGGGTTGACTGTAAATAAAGAAATAAAAAGCTGGTTTTTTAGGAAGGGATACACTAAAACCCTCAAATTATGATGGACTGTTGTCAGGAATGCCGATGGCAAAGTCCATCATAAAAATCTTCTAAGAGAAAGTTAGTTTTAAGTTTAAAAATTTCCAAAAGTTCAAAGTTAAAAGTACAACTAGTTACCAACCACTACCTTGCCCGGCATGGCAACTGACGGACTGGAGAATCTCCATCCCAGCCTTCGTAGTGACCCTCTCTGTAGAAGTCTCATGTGAGCTATGCTATGGACTGCAATGTGCGATTTGCTTATATGGGGGGAGAAACCGCGGACGGCCGCGACGACTGCATGTTTTGGCTGCAGGAGAGGCAGGCTGCCTTGGAAGAGAGAATTTTGTGTTAGTCCCAAAACGAGCTGTACCTCGTGAGGGCTTTAAAGGGAACTGTAACAATCTGAATTGGCCTTCAAAAGGGTGAGACTAAGGGAATTCATTCTGATTGGTTAGAGCTTCGGAGCTCTGAGTGGCTGGATTTGGATCGTTGGAGCCGTTGAGCTTTTGGGGTTCTGGAACGGATTGATGGATCGTGATGGAAACGGTCATTTGGATTGACTGTAACTGACTGAGTTTTTAACTGATTCGAAAAAGGATAGGCTTGAATTAAAGCTGTACTCATAAGCTTTGCTATGAGCACGTCGGAAATACAAACTTGAACAGGTTTTAATCGAAGACTGCGATTTTAGGCATCACACTATTGAAGGAGGGGGGGGGGGAGTGGAGCTTGCAGCTCAAACTCACTAAACTGTTTAATAGAAGGAATATTTCGAAGTTGTAGGCTACGAATTGGTCACTACGAATGGGAGCCTGAGATCTCTGAAAAAAAAATCAAGATGCTGTCCGTATACACTGTCCCTAATAGTAAATAAACAATGCCGGGGTCAGTAGGGGTTATGGGAAAAATTATGTTAATAATTTGCTTTAAAAGCACAAGGCAAAAGATTAAAATAGACCAGCTTAATGTAATGCTTGAACGCATTATTTCCTAGTTATTTCGCAGCCGCAAAATAAATTACGGTAAATAAGATTTTCATGGTCAACAGAGATCGTCACCGCTGTTCAGAATAAAAATAATAAATACTTATAATAAACATGTATCATAAGCACACACATAGCAATTGGATGCCTGTGCTTGTTCCCCCTAGAACAAACACTAAACTGGTTGGCTTTATGCCGAAAAGAAATTAAAGTATATACAGTAAATACATGAGTTGCGATAATGGCGAATTGTGAGAGTAATTTCTTAGGATCATAAAAAATTATTGGAAAACAAATTTAAGGATCTGTTTCCGCAAGATAAAAGATAAAATGTTGGTCTATTAAACGGTGAAAAGTTTAGTCGTTTTGATCCATTATTCGCTGAGATACAGCCGTTTGAAGTAGAGGTATTTTTGGTGTATGGCCAATGCGTAGGCCTACGCTGATCAGCGCAAGAAAAAAAAGTTAAAATCGAGTTTTTTGGTAGACTGCCATTAGACTTCCCCCAAAATTTTATTTAAAAATTTGCACTTTATTCAGAACAGGTAGCTGGGAACAGGAATTTGGTTCACTTTCGTAGGGGTTGGTGGCCGTGAAAAGGACCGTTGTTCGAGATCTTGCTTCCTTCTATTGGTGGCTTGCTTCCTTATATGGGTGGCTTGCTTCCTTCATGGGATGGCTTGCTTCTGTTTCGTTCTGATTGTGATTAAGCGGGGGGGGAGGGAGAAGGGGGTCGGGCACAGCACTGGCTGGGACGAATGGTCCCAGCCAGTGTAGTCCCTTTTCTTCTCTTGACATGTTTCTCAGGTAGTGTGAGGTGAACGTGGTTTAGTGTCGCCAGCAAGCGGCCTGTAGGATTCCTTCGATTGGGGTGGCATTGTGGTATGCTCATGAAGTCGAGATTGCTCTGTGTGCTGTTGCTCTCTCTGCTAAGATTGGCTTTATCGTAGGCAACGTCGATTGTTTTTCTAATCCAGTGGGAAATCATGGCGGCCGAAGTTTCCCCTGTATGGAGGTCGATGGGTAGGAATAATTGGTTTCTGCCTCTGCGGATGTCTTCGTGTTGGGTTCTGGTTCAGCTCCTGTTAAGTTCGTGAGCACTGGGAAGGTTATGAGTTTTGTTGGTTCAGAGGGCTTTTGTGTTTTCGCTCGGAAGCCTGATCTTGGATAAAGGGATACTGAAGAGAAACTTGGGCCAAAGATGCAGTAGGCCGGTTTAGCTGAAAGCACTTGGATTTCGGAGCAACGAACACTGGCTGCGAGTGTCACGAGGAAGACGGTCTTCCTGGTCAAGAGGTGCAGGGAGCTGTCTTGCATTGGTTCATAGGGGCTTCCATCAGGGATTGGAGGACGATTGAACGATCCCAGTCTGCACTTGTCGCCTGGAGGTTGGGCGATCATTTTCGAAGGAGCGGAGGAGGGCTGAGATGCGGTAGTAGTCTAGAAGGTTAGTTTTGTCTGCTGCCTTGAATACCGAGTTTAGGGCTGAGCGGTACACGAGGATTGTTGAGCCTTTGAGTTTGTCGATGTCAAAGAGGTCGGTGAAGAATCTCAGTAGTTCTGGTAGAGTGGGGTTGATTGGATTGATCTCCCTTGCGAACCACCAATGAAACCACTTAGCCCAATGGCTGTCGTACATTTTGTTTGTCGATTCCCTGGTGGAGGCGATGCTGGAGGCATCGTCTTTATGAATTCCAGCCTTTTTGAGGAGTTTGATGATAGTAGCCACGCGTGGAGGTTTGGGTGGAGTTTCGATCCTTTTTGTTGAGAGAAAAGATCTGGGAGAGGAGGCAGGGATTTTGGTGTGTCCACCAGTAGAGACAGTAGGTGTGGGAACCAGGGTGCTGATGGCCATAGAGGGGCAATGAGTAGGAACAGGCTTTGGCTTTCGTCCGCTTTTTGTAATACCTGTGGAAGTAGTTTGAATGGAGGAAACAGGTATGCGTATAGGTTGTTCCATGGATACGTCAGGGCGTCGACTGCCGGAGCTTGGTAGTCCGGGATTGGGCTGATGTAGTGGGGAAGTCTGGCATTTTGCCTCGTGGCGAATAGGTCGATCAACGGGGTGCCCCATGTTATGAAGAGAGATTCGCAAATGGATTTCTTGAGGCACCATTCCCCAGTGGTGAGCGGCGGGAGAAGGGAGTCTGCAATGACGTTCCTGTTCCCTGGGATGTGGAGAGGAAGCAGGGTAATGTTGTTGGAAATACAAAGGTTGAGGAATTCTGAGGTCTGGACTTGGTTCCACCTTCCTTCTTTATGTAGGCGAGGGCTGTGGTGTTTCTGCTTGTATTTGGACGACTTGGTTCTTGATGGAAGAAAGTGTTGTAGAGCGAGGAAGATGGCACGGAGTTCGAGGTAGTTGATGTGTGCAAGTTTCCTTTACCGCCGGGTTCCCGAAATTTCCAGGTTGCATAAGTGGGCTCCCCAGCCATGGCTTGAGGCGTTTGTGAAGATGATGTGGTTTGATGGGGGTTTGTAAAGTGGGACTGTTTTGGTGAGGTTCATGACATCCGACCACCTAAGGAGGCTGTTGCGAGGGAAGTCGTCGTGGAAAGGGAACTGATGGTCCGGATTGAGGTGAGGGTTTGACCAGTTGTCGATCCGTCCATGGTGGTGGCCTTACCATCCATCTTCCGTAGGGGACTAGTGTTGCTAGAGAATCCATCTTCCCGATAAGAGTGTTTAGTTCTCGTAGGCAGAAAGTTGTTTGGTTTTGGAAATGGCGAATGTGATGAAGGTCTTCTACTCTGTCGGTCGATGGAAAGATTCGGGCCGATGAGAGATTGAATGAGGCGCCTAGGTACGTGAATTTTTGTTGCGGGGTGAGGCGAGATTTGGGGAAGTTTACGCCGAATCCCAGTTGGTTGAGGAGATCGATTGTTATGTCTGTCTTGTTCGAGACAGTGGGGGTCCTGGTTGTGTAGGGCCCAGTCGTCGAGGTACGCACTTGCTTTGATTTGGTGTTGGTGGAGGTGAGCCAGGATTGGTTTTAAAATCATGATGAAGACTCTTGGTGCTGCGTTTAAACCGAAAGGAAGACAGCGGAATTCGTAAACTACTTGTTGTAAATGAAGCGGAAGAATTTCGTCGCGGATGGGTGGAGCGGAACATACAGATATGCGTCTTCCAGGTCTATGGAAATCGTCCAATCATTCAGATTGAAGGAAAGACTGATGGATTCCAGTGTTTCCATTTTGAAGTGGGGGTTGTCGATGTATTTGTTCAATGGTTTCATATTGAAGATGAGCCTTTGGCCCCCCCGACTTCTGTGGACGAATGAAGATGGAGCTGTAACACCCCTGCCCCGGGTTTTGTTTTTTGATGATTGCTTCTTTTGTTAAGAGGAGTGCAATTTCTGACGTCAGGGAATGCGACACTGGAGTCGTGAAGTTCCATGGAGATGAAAGTGGGCCGGAAACCTTCTTTTATGATTGCGAGGACTTCTTGGTTGTGCGACAGGGTTCTCCAGGCTGGGTAGAAATGGCGGAGTCTCGCGCCGACCGGGAAGCGAGAGAGCCGGTGACCGTCATTGTTTGCGGCGTGAGTCGCGGCCGCCGGGGGATGTGTCGGCTGCGGCACGTTTCTGGTTGAAGCGCTGATTGGAGCGTGGGCGAGATTGTTGGTCGGGCCGAAAGGGCTGTGTCTTGCTAGAGGAGTTATCGCGACGTGCGACACTCAAGGAGGGTGATGGTTCTTCAGGAGAAGGGCGGGCGGTTTGAATGACCAAAAGGCCGGCCTGTCTTGTCAGACACTCTTGGGTTTGCGGGAGATGTCCAAATGACGTGCGAGTGTTGGGATTAGTCCGCGGAAGAGCGTGTCGGACTCGTGAAGCGGTTGGTTGCGTAGACGATGTCTAGTTGTGTGCGGTTTTAAGGGCGGCTTCTCGTAGAAGTAGCGTGTTATTAAATAATGCCCGTGTGGCCCAGTTTAAGGAGTGGTAGGTAGCAAAACTCGCCTTTTGGAAAAGTTGTGAAATGAGGGAGGACAAGTTACGGATTTCTTCGGGGCTTGCGTCGGACGACAGCTTCTCGCAAAGAGCGTTGACTGCGGTGTTTAGGACGTCAGCCTGTGAAGCGGCTCGTAGGCTTAGACGTAAACACTTGTCGTTGTCGTACAAGACTGGTGAGGGCTGATCCGATATCACTGCAAAGGAACTCACATTCCCGGTACGTATCGAAATTCTTGGGGTTAGTTGCACCATCGCCAGGACGAGGTGTTGGAGGATCGGTGTCGAGCTGCAAGGGGTCGCCTTTGCCCAAGAGAGAGTCGCCGTTGCGCAGCAGGCAGGTGAGGAGAGTCGTTGATTGGCCCAGTAGACTGCGGGGTTTTGCGTCTTTGTCGCGGAGGGCGAAACCAAAGCCGGTTTTAAGACTTCTATTAATCACTGGAGCGTCAGCGACTCGGAAGGTTTATACAGGAAACAGTCTGGGACTGTATCTTCAACTGTCTTCAGGAGGATGTGAGGGGAATGGTCGGATCGTCATTGTTGTCGTCCGGGAGGCGGCGTCAATGCGTGTCGCGACACGTCAGGGTTGTCCGGCGCTGGTGAGTGCTTGCGTTTCCTGGCCGATAGATCGGAGGTGTGCGACACTCGCTTGCGGCTGTCTTGGATGCGTCCCAGTCTTGTGTGTTAGTCCGTCTTACCGATGAGGAGCACGACGGGGAAGGCGTCGGCGAATCAGCGGAAGACCGAGTCAACGAGGTTGTGTGCTTCGCTGCGGGACGATCTTGATGACAGGTCGAGCGATGAGTTGGTGACCGACAGGCCCGCATGAGAAGAGGCTTCACGGAGCTTCTATTTGGCATCCCGGAGTCGCGCCTTGGCATGTCATACATCTTCTGCCAGGGCGGGAGGAGGCAGGGTGCGTTGGCCGTCTTGAAGCGCGGAGACGACGTCGTCATCGCTGGCATGCACGTCCCGTGCAGAGCCGGGGGCGCAGCGGTCGACGCGGACGGGAGGGATAGCAGGAGGAGAGAGAGAGCAGCATCCGAGGTTGGAGCAGTGTCTGACAGTGCGACATCCATCGTCGAGATGCGCGACACGGAATTCAAATCCAGGTGGGAAACGAGGTGACGGGAAGGAACCTCTGGAGGAAAATGAATGCCGAGTCCAACCACGTTCTTGCTTATATAGAGAGGGCTGCGCATGTGCAGTGGGTCATTCAAGCAGGCATCTACAAGCAACTAAAAAACCTCCAGGGTACTTTAATTGAGGACAATGTAATGCTAAATTATCAGGTTAATATGTTTATCAAACAAAGAGACAACCATTCCGGTGTAACACACAGTCAAGCCGTTCTCTTTCCTGTCGATTCCTTTTCTGTAGCTGAATGTCTTGCCTTGCTCACTCCGATCTGCGCTACGGGAACCTACTGTTCAATATGCATTTGGTTCCCTGTTTTCCAGGACCATGACCCCCCTCCTTTACAGGCTTCAGGTTGCGCTTCAAGCTTCCCCATCACACAACCTGGTCTGCACCGTGATGCCTCCTGCTCCCATTTACAACTATAGCCACTTGAGTGCCAGTGCATCTTCTGCTTCCCGGTGAACCAAGGTTTGTTATTCGGGCCAAGGCCCGAGACCGGGCCCGGTACTGTTTGTTTGTGTTCCGCTCCTGGTCAGGACTCCCTTGACCACTCAACATTCCACTAACGCCAAGTTACCTCTCTTTCTGATGTATGGAACTCTAGCCTGCGGGCCCATCTATCTGGTTCTTCCCTCAAGGATCTTATTATTGTTTCCAGAGGCCACCCTGTGCGTCGGGTGTTATGCCTTGGGCACTCAACAACCCATGAGGGACGCTGCTTCCGTTTCCTCTGCGCTCCTGAGGCGCGAGTGATATACGATCCACGGTTCCTCGCCAGACTCTCTCTATCCGTTCAGGGTATCTTCCGCCTTGTGCCCTTACTGATGCTATTACAGTCTTGCCAAACAGACAACCAAACACGTGGAAAGACCAACAAAGGAATGTCAGTTATTAGACTTCCATTTCTGCATTCTGCACTGTTTCGGCATTGTCCTACTTGAACTTGTCACCTTCCTTGCTTCCAGGATCCTGTCTACCCGGTTCTCCTAATTAGCTTCCCCCAGCAAGGTAAAAAGGTTTTCAATTATCTTGAATCTCTACCTTGCCCCTAGGTGCTGGACCCGTTTGATGCCTCCCCTGACTACTGCTCAATTCCCTTCACTCCTCCCCATGGGACTGTGGTTCCCTGGGTTGAGGCTCTTTCGGTTGTCTTCACCAGGATACGTTCTGTGGGGAAACCGGCTTGTAACGCGGGTCTCCTGAACTTAGCACGCCACCTTATGAAGTCTGCTAATGTTAAAGTAGGTAATATACATTTTCGTTGGCAATAAAAGACTTAGTTTGCCTACCAAAATAAACATTACCTTTAACCCGCCCTGCCTCACCTACTTTCAAACTAGGGAATAAGTTAAAATAGACAAACAAAAACTAAAATCAACCAGGTGCATGCCTTGGTATTTAAAGACGAGTGAATTTAGATTATCTATGATGTAATGCAACCTACACACCTTTAACAACTTATTCAGATACCATTTACCCACAAAACGGCACCTGTTAGGCTGGGTTAAATTTGCTGCAAGGTAACTGTGGTATGGCCATGCAAAGTTAATTGTTTGGTTTACAGGCACGTGCGAGTGCGGCGGCACGTGCGGGTCAACATTTTTTTTATCTGAATCTTGGTCGAAACGTTCCAATTTTGACATTCCAATATACCATTTTAACCAGCTTGAAACGAGCTTTTCAATGGTGTTGAAATCACTAAGAAGTTACGTGGCAAAAAAAAAATAAAATGCCTGGTTCTTTAATTTGCAACCTCGCCCGTAATTTATTTTTTTGCATGGCCTACTGGCCCAGAAATTAACTTGTATGGTTTAAAACTATAAACTGACACACGGTTTCTTTTATTTTGCTTATCAAAATAAAATCAACAAAAACAAAGCCAGCCAGCAGTTTGACCAGGCATAGTTTGTGCGACAGCAATGACATACACTGGAATTTGAGTGCACCCTAGGAGCAAGCTAGTCAATCATCTGGCCTTTTCTTATGTATGTCTCACAACTTTCTTCCCGTTTCAGGATGATGGAGCAGAAGGCTTTGAAGAAGTTTACGTTCAATGCTTAAGATGTTGCAAAGCATTTCTAGACAGCCAAGGATGAAGAGCTTGAAATATCCAGTTTACATAATGTGTATATAGTGTACTATCAACATCATCGGAAATAAAAATAACCAATGTTAAAAAAAAACAAGAACAAAAACTTTATTTCTCTACCAATGTATTATTCCTTTTTTCGTTTCGGTGCGTGCCCCGACATCCTTTCTTCTTTTCGTTCTAAGTAATCTTTCACATTATCGTACCATTGCTTGAACAGAGTTGGGGTTTCATCTTTTATATTCAGACAACCTAAAAATAAAAATGCACTATTTTAGTTGAAAATCTTAACAGTTTAATCATAGAATCTGTTGCCTCATGATATTTTAACGTATCAGATGCTTTAACCTGATTACTGGCCCAACTGTAAGGTTTGAAAACCTCTGCAATGCACATTGAAATAAAAGTGGCTTTTTTTTTCTAATTAGGGACATCTTGGTGGTTTTTTATTGAGAAGCAGTAATGATTGTTTAAAGTACGTACTGTGGCTTCCAAAAGACATTAGAAAGATGAAAACACTTTACCACAATACCGTGGAAAACAAAAGTTCACTTGAATCTTCGGTGAATAAAATGCTCACCATCTTCAGAAGAGTACACAACAAAAAGTACTACGAACTACATTTCAAAAGCGTTGCCACAGGCAACCGGCCAACTGGAACGCGCTCCACCACTGTTCTGTACTTTACACATCTAGACCTAACTCGGCGCCCCA
>JAHWFP010272317.1:29599-47438 GCA_023313725.1 Lithobius niger
GTTTTTTATTTACTGTGTAGGTCCGTCTCGCTAACTTTTTTAATTGTTTGGCGCCCCCAAACTCAAACCTGGGGGGCCACTGCCCCCCCCCCCCCCCCCCGTACTTTACGGCTCTGATAAAAAGCCCCCACACCCCACCCCTCCCTCCTGAGCACAGCTCAAAGTTCTCTCAAGCTAAAAGGGTCACGCCAGTCGGGAGTGGAGACATCACGTCCGTAGGTTGCCATGCCGGGCAAAATGGCAGTGGTTCGTATGTTAGTAGTTTAGCATTTGAAAGTTTGATTTAGGGCCCCCCTATTCTAAATTCATAGTTTAAATCTTAAATTTAACTTCTAGCTTAGAGAAAATTGTGGGTGGTGACGCCATAGTTGGCATATTTGGTCCCCCACCCCCATAACGTCAGAGTGGTTCTCTTACTAAAAACCAAATCTTTTCTAGTTTAACTTAAATGGATTTTTAATTTAAACGGACGGTTTGATTTGTGGAAGTCGAAAGAAAAATACTGATGCCTAAGTGTAAAATTGCCTGGCTTTTTTTCTTCTTAGAACAGTTTCTGAGGAAACTAAGGGATGTTGATCTTTTGTACTTGGAAAACTTAGAAATATAACTGTGGACGGTTGATTGTCATGCGTGCTTAAAACATACTGTTAGCTAATTTGTTACCAGCCGAGGTTGTTCAATTTTGCGAGTGTCTCCTGGAGCACTCAATCTTATTTTTTCTAATGTGAAAATTTGAAACTTATTCAAACACAAGTGTTGTTTGTCTGATTAATGTGAAATTAAAATAAAACTAGGAGTTTTAAAATTCAGTTCGTTTGCTAGCCGATTAATTGTTTCAGTGTAAAATAAATATGTAGCCCGTCTTTAATTTTAGCTTGTATAAACAGTTAAATTCCACCGTTGGTGGCAGTGATTACCAACAGTATTAAGGTTAGGCTCCTTTAATTAGGACCCGACACTCCATCCCCCATGCTGGGACAGTAGCCCAAAACTGTGCTTATGGCGGCAAAGTTGATATAAACACCGTAGAACCTTAGACTGAAACTCCGTGTCAACCAGGGAAACCGGGGGCGTTACAAGCACCTAAACCGTCGTAGCATCCGCCGTTACAACCGGTGGCAGTGGTGGGATGAACAGGTGCTGTTCCCGTCAAGCGTTTCCCCCCTGCCATACTGCAAACCCGAAAACCTAGAAGGATGCAAGCCACTTCCAACTAGACGTCTGTGGTCCCGTCAACACGGCCACGAAGTATATGCCTGTGACAACGTTATAAAAAGTCATGAAGTAGAAGTTGTACTAACGCTATGAAATAGTATAAACCCCGCCCAGCAGCTCCAACAACTGCCGGCGCCAGGAAGCAACAGTTGCCGCTTTCAGTGTGAGGCCCTCCAGCCGCGAGATGTCTCCCCCAAACCCGATGCTGTAGGAGAAGCCGTCCGTCCAAGGAATCAGGTGCTCCGTGCAGCCAAGCCGTGGATTTTGTGTGTGCCCACCAAGGTCCAAGTGGAATAGACAGCCAGAGACGATCTACTTCAAAAATCGGTGCCGGACTTCAAGTGCTACGGTGGAAACGGGAAGGACAGACTGACCGTACGGTGATTGTACAAAATTGGGTAAGTGTACATAGGATATGCTTAGAGGCCGCCAAGCCGAGTGTTGTAGTTGATAGCATTTCTGCAATTTAGCTATTCATATACCAGAGTGCTAGGGGTTTTAAAAGTGTATTTTATGTGCAATCTTACTGGATTTGGGACAGAAGTTTTTTAATTAATTCGCTTTGCTCAAAATTAACGTTAAATTATTATGCGGCTGCATTTAATTTTGTTTCATATATAAAGGCTTTATTTTGAAACCATATTAAATGTTAAAACCTAAAAATGTCCGAAATGGAGGAATTAGAAGAAATCATTCGTGATTTACAAAACAAGGACTTAAAGAAGGCTTGTTTAATCTTAGGCTTTACAGTTAGTGATTCTAGAGCCGAATCACAGAAAATCTTACGAGCAGCCCTCGAAGATAATAAATTGGATTTAAGTAAACTTTCCGATGCACTAGCTAATGCTATTGAAAGGAGAGAAGCTGCTATTTTTGCAAAAAAAAGAACTAGCAGCTAAGGAAAATGAAGTCTTTCTTAAAAGCCGAAGAACTTAAATTAAGAGCACTTGAAGTACCAGATACAGACAAACATTGTGCTCATGAATTAGCCCTTAAAGATCAAGTGGCTTAAATTTGAGACCGAGAAGCCCAAATTAGTGATCGTGCCAGTGCTATGGAACTAGCTAAGCTGGACAAGCAGCTCGAAATAGCTAAGCTAAACGCTGCTACCTTAAATCTTAACCCTGCCCCGAAAGGAGTTAACGGCGCTCCCCCAGATCCCCCAAATCCAGTTGCAAAACATGGTAAAATTGCAGACGTAGTTCGTCTTGTAAATAAGTGGACGCCAAAGACTGAAATTAACAGTTTTCTTTAGATTTTTGAAAGAACTATGGTTCGTCAAAAGATTCCTAAAGATCAATGGGTTGCGGGACTACAACCCCTCGTTGGGGAAGTGCTAATTAAAGTTTGTGATCAGCTGTCGGACTAAGCTAATACTTTCAGAGCAATTTTATAAATCTTGCCCTACCCAACTCAGAAAGTGGATCCCTGATGAAATTAAGTTAGGGACGTTAGCTGAAGCAGCCTAACTTTGTGACGAGTTCACAACCCGCAATAAACAAAATAAACGCAACCAAAATCTATCAGGTAACCTAGCTGGGACTGATAGTCACGATGGCAGTCACACTAGCTCAAATGCTAATACTGCTAAAATTTCTAGTAACGAGAATACAAAATCTAATGCTAGATCGTGTTTTGAATGCGGATCGTTTTCGCATCTACGTAATCGGTGCCCCGAACTTAATAAAACAGGCCCCGAGCAAGTAACGCATGTTTCCCAGTTGGGAAAAATGTTAGGGAAATTCTTAAGGCTAGTACGCTGTCCGGTAACAAAGGGAAAAATAAAATCAATATTTTATGCGGCTCCGGAAGTTCAGTGTCCCTGGTTAGCGCTAGACTCGCAAGAAATTGGCTCCGTTTGAAACGGAGGGTTCGATGTCAAACTGCCTTGTGTAGCCAAGTGTTTGAATTACTCCAGGTAAATCTAAGCCTAAAGTTAGAAGATGGCACAGTGTTAAAATCAGTAGCGTGCATTACACTGGTCAACAATTCAATCTTTGATGTCGTTTTGGGCGTTCCGGGATTAGATTCGCTAAACCTATTGCGCAGACCAGTAACCACCACGCCCCGTGATTTTCCTTCCCTGCCAGCCGAGGTGGCTACTCCCCCCCGTTAGAAACGGCCCATGTCAATCAAAGAAACGTAGGCACCCCCGTAAACAAACCAGCCCCGCGGGATTAGTCAAGCCCTGCCAATCGTCGTTAAGTCCTCAAGCGCAGACGAGAGGGGCCTGCTGAAAACTTCGGAAGTTAACTCATTGCGAGCGAATGAGACCCAAGTCCCCACCTTTGACAAATGGATGGACCATCGCCATCTTTGTTGGCGTAATGAAGCAACAAAAGATGCGTTGAACCTGCCTCCTAAAGGCAAGATAAAACGAAGTTTGTCAGTAAATGATGTAAACGGTAGTTTAGTCATGTCTAAGAATCCTGGAAGTAGCGAATTTAGCTTTTGCGAATGGCTTAAATTGCGTAGCAGATCGTCCACTAACCTAAAATTAGAAACTAGTTCTTCTGCCAAACTAGACGTCGGCAGCGAACGTGTTACCCCTAAATGGTGTGATTTTTTTCCCAGAGTTTGGTAAAGTTGCCTGAATTTTTAATCTAATTTAAAGTCTAATTTTTATTGTTAAAAGTAGGACCGATGTTTTAGTGTGAATTCTATATCAGTCTATGGTGGAAATAAATGCATTTATTATGGCTCCAGCACTGAATAGGTATTTCCAGTGAAACGGAGGTTGTAAAACCTAACCTAAAGTAGTTTTCTCTAAAAAAAAAGGTTTTTTTGCAAGTAAACCGGAAATCTAGCATAGTAAATTTCCAGTGCATGTTTTCTTTTAAACAATGAGTAGTTTATCGCTACAACCGTGGCTCCGTCTAGGAGCAACCTAAAAATAGTATATTTGCTGAATTTTAAACCCTAAAGCTTCAGAGTCTACTGGACAAACCTGGAAAGCATCTAGTGATTGTTGCTACATCATGCCAGCATTTTGTTTAAACATTTAATTGTTAAACGTTTCATTTCAGTACAATTTGACTGAAAATTATTTTTACCTGCATTTTTAATTTTGTTAAATGGACGTTGGAAGTACATCCATACTCAAAGCAACTTCCAGTTAATTCCCGTTTTGGCCTTCATACCTAAATTTTAAGTGCCTACGCTTTACGCTTTTTGTCATTATCAACGTCTCCCTTTGTGGGAGAATAATTACAAAGATTGTAACGACACTAATTAAATATTAGTGCAAATACAAATTCAAGACAAATTTTTGGTTTGGTTGACTTTTTGAGGTTCACTCCGAAGCCTAATTGATTGATAGTCAGGGAGCAGTTGAAAAAAAAAGCGTGCACATTTTACCAACTTTGATTTTTCACTTGGAAGTTGTTGTTTACATGGTTTTCCACATGTTGTCACCTCGGCAATAAGCATTTCATGTATTTGGCATTAAAGATGGTGGCCAAAATGGTGCCCCATTTTACAATTTGGCCGATTATACTAGAACCGTCAGTGATACACAAAAACGGTTGAAATAAAAGTTGTTTGCAATAATGTACTCTACAATGTCTATCCCATACATTTTTTTCATATATCTTATGGTTTTTGAGAAAAATGGATTTTAGGCCATTTTAGGCTAATTTAATGCTAACAGACATCTCTATTTTTTTCAACTAGAACTTTCAATTGCTGCTGCGTCGTTTCTAATTCCGGTAGATGGCTCCAATTAGACCCATTCGAAAGGTGGGAGTGTCTCCTTTGCAACATGAGTTGTTGAAAGGGTCTACGACTGTTAAGAACTGAGCTACGCCCGTTTTACTAGGGGCTGGTATTACAGTCACCGTTGGACTTTTCACTCATTTTCAACTTTCAACTTCTATTGTGACGTGTCAATTTAGGTAGATGGTTCAGATTAGATTAGTTCGAAAGGTGGGAATGTCATCTTTGCAACAAGGGTACTTGAAAGCGTCTACGACTGTTAGGAACAGAGCTACGCCCGTTTTACTAGGGGCTGGTATTACAATCACCGTTGGATTTTTCTCTCGTTTTCAACTTCTATTGTGACATGTCAATTTAGGTAGATGACTCCAATTAGATTTATCGAAAGGTGAGTGTCGTCTTTGCAGGAAGGGTTGTTGAAAGGGTCTACGACTGTTTGGAACCAAGCTACGCCCGTTTTACTAGGGGCGGGTATTACAGTCACAGTTGAATCTTTCCATCATTTTCAAATTTCAACTTATATTATGACGTGTCTAATGTAAAGGGCTGGCAGCCTAACAGCCGGACTCCAAAAATCAAAAACTTCGGGGAAACCATTGTCACTTCAGGTCCCCCCCCCCCCCCCAACCCCCAAAAGACCTCGGTCTTCTGTTGGGCATTATCTCCGGAAATAATGGACCTAAACAAATACAGTTTTCACGGCTTAATAGCCCTACACTCCAGCTTTCCTACTGCGAAAACAGAACTCAAACAAAATTCCATTGGATTCTTTCTCTACAGCTGTTAAAAAAAACCTCTTAAAATGGGCCGTACGCTCGCAACTTCCAGTTGCCGTATTTCCAAAACTCTTGTACATAAGTATTTATTTCTTGTCATTCTTTGCAGGCAAAAAGCCTAAAAACACTAGCTTAGTTGTGCCAATAGGAGGGGCTGTCTATCGGCACTTAACCTCAAATACATATTGGATACAGACACCTTGACAATATTTTTTATTTTTATTTGTCGGCCGCAAATGTTATGAAAAATGTCCATATACATCAAACTTTGATTATCTGCTTTTGCAAATAAGTCAAACTAAAGCGTTATAGCATTCTTACTAAGCTAGATTATTTAACCTTTTATTTATATTGTTTGCCCCGTGAACACTACCAATGCCTAGCAAATTTTATTTTACGAATTTTAACGGACCACGTTTCTGTTGTAAATATTCTGCTTTAATTCTCCATCCAAACTCCAACTCTGACCACCATTCCCAAAGCAAACCATCTAGCTTTCCTTCAATTAATAGTATCAAAAGATCTGAGCATCGTTCTATTAATTAGTCAATCCTGTTTAAAGTTTCACTTTATTAATCAAGTAAAACTTGAAATACACCTTCTTTACCAAGCCTTGTATCCTTCAAAGCTGCTCCAAACAAACCGTTTGTCAAACCGCCAGCTCCTCCCACTGTCCATTGTTCGCCTGGCCCTCGTCCAATCAGGAAGGCGTAGCTCTCCTCGGCGTCCGCGCTTGGTCTGGCTGGATCCTCCTTGCTAACGTAAAAACCCCACGCAGCTCTCACTCCTTAGCACAGCTCACAGATCTCAAGCTAGAGGTGGTCTGGAGTGGAGGTGTCACGGTCCGCAGGTTGCCATGCCGGGCAGTTAGTAGTGGTTCGTATTTTACTAGTGTAGATTGAAATTTTAAATTTTAGGACCCCTTATTATAAATTTCTAATTTAATCTTAAATTAACTTCTAGCTTGAAGAAACTTATGGTTGGCAAGCCATCAGCATTTCTGGCGCCCTGCCTTCCATAAGCCAACTTCTTTTTTTGTTTATATTAAAACTTCAATGTAATCAAAAGATCACTATATCACTTTGTTTTGTGGAAGCAGAAGGGTGAATACCAGAATCTAAGTTCTTCTTTGTGATGGGAGGTTTGATTTAGTGAGGATTCCTAAAAAAAACATTTTGCCGGCCCCCAGCCAGGCTGGCAAAAAATGGTTTCTTTTTGCCTAAAACATACTTAACCTGATAATTTTAGCATTACATTCCTTGAATGTGATGTTCCCCTGGAGGTTTCTTCTGCTGTGCAGACGCCTGCTTGCATACCCCTATAAAAGCAGTCCTCCCTTATAAAAGCGACAGCGTGCACGCTATCGGCATAATACGTCAGGCGGCGACTCGAGAGGGGAGGCAGGGCGGGAGCTACGTTAAGTATGTTTTAGGCAAAAAGAAACCATTTTTAGCCGGCCTGGCTGGGGGCCGGCAAAATGTTCTTTCTTTATTGCCAAAACATCTTAACCTGACAATTTTAGCATTTTCAGGAGACCTCGTCAAATTTGGTGGTGGGCACTGCCTTGACGGGCACTAGTTCAGGACGGCATCCTAACTGGAAGGCGAACGAAAGACGTGGAGCGGGGAAAAAGGCTTTCAGCTTAACTGGCTTCCATCTTGGACCGGGACAGCATCTCAACCATAAGGCGGACGGAGGACGTAGAGCGGGAAAGGAGGTCCCAGCTTGACGGGCTTTCTCCCTGGGATAAGACGGCCCCATAACAGTGAGGCGGACAAGAGATGTGAGGGCAGGGAAGCGGCAACGACCTCGTCAAGACCCGACCGGGCGGCGTCGGGATGGACTGGTGGTCGGAGATGGACCCGAAGCTTGGCAGGCATCGGTGGCAATGTCCCAGAAGAGGTCGGAAGACAAACAGTTGAGGCAGAGGTCGGATGTGGGCCCCTCCCTAGGGGCCACGGCAGCAGATGGTCGGGCGAAAGACGCTTGAGGCTTGGCCGGCATCGGAATCCCACGACGACGCACTGGCGGCGGAGGGCCAGAAAGCGAGACGGGGAGGCAAAGCAGGGAGCAGGACCAGCATAGGGCGCATCAACGGGCGGCGGGCAAAATGTGGAGGCCGGTAGGGATCGGGATCACAAGGCGTCGTCCTAGAGGAGAGGCTGCAGGGAAGACAGGTCGGTCGGACGAAAGACGTTTAGGCCTAGAAGTTGCAGAGGTCCGGGTCGATGTCGGGCGGGCCCCTAGTTGGGAGACGGGCGAAGACGGCGACGCAGCGGCATGGTGGCTGGGACGGGCCGAAGGACAGTCCAGGTGTCGGCATCAGGTAAACCAATCCACGGTATCATCGCAGTAGTGGGGCCGAAAGATGATCAGCGAGGACAGGCTAGGAAGCAGAAGTCGGGCGGCCTGCACGAATCCACGGGCGAAAGTCCGAAGAAGGACGTCCGAAAGACAGCCAACAGAACGAGCCGCAATGGCGGCTTGAGACAAACAGATGGCGAGGCCATGGTTCCAACCGAAAGGCAGGGGTGAAGCACCAGCCTGGACTAACGGAAGGTGTAGCGGTCCTGGGAACAACGGGAAGGGGCCCACGATGTTTTCGGACGAAGGAGAAGAACCGGCAGAGATAAGCGGCCGCCTGGCCAGCAGCTTAAAACCAAGAGATGGCAGGCTCACATAGTCGTCATTCGTAAGTGCGTCGAGTCAGGAACTCAGGTTTGGCAGATCTTCGTCAAGGTTCAAAACGGCAACTCCCGGGCAAGGCGGGTGAAAGACTAGTTGCTTGGAGCGAAGAACGCTGGCTCGGTAGATCTTCATCATGGTGCGGGATGGAAACACCCGAACAGGGCGGGTGAAAGATGAACGAGCGTGAGGAGCGAGGGGTGCAGAGCGGCAACAT
Source organism: Lithobius niger (assembly GCA_023313725.1). NCBI lineage: Eukaryota > Metazoa > Arthropoda > Chilopoda > Lithobiomorpha > Lithobiidae > Lithobius > Lithobius niger. The sequence continues at coordinate 38,207 of JAHWFP010272317.1, forward strand.
CTGGGTCAGGCGTACATGGGGCAAGAAGTTAAGACTCGGTTGGCCTTCCTTATGAAATCGGCGGACAAAATCAAAGACGGACGAAGAGACGGGAGCTTGCGAGATCTAAAACATAATATGTGACAGCTACGGCATCAGCGAGGCGGACAAAAGACGCCGAGGGAGCCGGAGGCAGGGGCCGTCGATGGATGATCCAGTTCACAACTGCTTCCACGGCAGGACTGGTGAGACGTGGAGCTTCAATGTCGTGGCGGTAGAGGCGAGAGGCCTGAGCAACAACCCAGACTCGACTGCGACGTCCCGGCTATTGGCAGACCAGAGACAGGCCAAAGAGTTTAGCATGCGGTGCGGGAGCCACGGCGACGGGATACAGACGGCAGCGCCTGAGCCGGGAGGTTTAAAGCCACGAATGAGACGAGCAGCAGTGTGGGACAGCAACTGTTGTCTTGATTTCCGCTCGAGACATGGGGTTAGCCACGGTCGAAACAAAGCAGCAAGAGGTGCAAACGGCGTCCGTCTTGGTTTACTCAAACGTGGGTCTGGGCCACGAAAGAGACGAGCAGATGGCTTCCAACTTGACTCTTCACTCAAAGCGTGGGTTTTAAGCCACGAATGAGATGAGCAGCAGTGTAGGACAGCAACTGTTGTCTTGATTTCCGCTCGAGACGTGGGGTTAGCCACGGTTGAGACAAGCAGCAAGAGGTGCATCGGCGTCCGTTTTGGTTCACTCAAACGTGGGTTCTAGCCACGAGTGAAACGAGCAGCAGTACGTACCAACAGGTGGCTTGATTTTCACACGAGACGTGGGGTCAGCCACAGTCGAGACAAGCAGCAAGAGGAGTAGACAGCATCCGTCTTGGTTCTTCACTCAAAACGTGGGATTAGCCACGAGTGAGACGAGCAGCAATGGACAGCAACTGTTGGCTTGATTTTCACTCAATACGTGGGGTGGGCCACGGTCGAGACAAGCGGCAGGCGTGACGATGGCATCTAGCTTGGTTCTTCACTCAAAACATGGGATTTAGCCACGAGTGAGACGAGCAGCAATGGACAGCAACTGTTGGCTTGATTTTCGCTCGGTACATGGGGTGAGCCACGGTCGAGACAAGTGGCAGGCGAGATGATGGCATCCAGCTTGGTTCTTCACTCAAAACGTGGAATTTAGCCACGAGTGAGACGAGTAGCAGTGGGCAGCAACTGTTGACTTGATCTTCGCTCGATACTAGGGGTGTGCGGTTATCGAAAAAAAAATTCGGTCAGTTTCAGTTCGGTTAGTCTTCAAAGACTCGGTTACATACTCGATCTCGGTTAATGAAATAAAAATACTAAAATACCCTTATAATTCTATGAAGAAAAAAAATTAGGCCTACGTTTAATTCTTTGTGGTTCTTTTTTAATGCAATAAAATAAAATCGATTATAAAAAAAAATAAAAATGATAAAATAGTATAATATTATAGGCCTAATGATAAAATTATCAATGACAGGTTCAATGTACACAATTTAACTGCACAAAACTTTGGTGGCAAATTTATACTAAATTATCACGCAAGAATGTAAGCTGTTCGACGTGTTCTGTCGTCAACATGGTACGTCTCTCCGTGACAATGTTGCCTGCGCTGGAAAAGGCTCTCTCACTTGCCACTTCTGTTGCTTGGATTGCAAGATAATGTTGCGCCAGATTTGCCAGTTTTGGAAATCTTAGCCTACTCATTCGTCCCCAAGTAAGTAGATCTTCAAGATAATTACTCATCTCGATAAAAAAACTTTCTGGAGCTGCCTTTTCTTTTAGTTGATGAGCTGCTTCAGCTCTTGCGAGTTCATCAAACTCTTGAAACAGGCATTACAACGGATCTGCTCGCTCATCATTGGCACCTGCAGTTGTAGTGGGCGTTGTGTCTTCTTGACCTATGTCTGCAGTATCCTTTTGAATTTCATACTTTTCCCAAGAAGCGTGCAGTGCCTTTTTTACATGGTCTTTCTCCACTGTGCTAGAGATGAGGACCAGTTTAAAGCGTGGGTCCAATGCCATGGCAAACTTTGGGATCTGCAAAGCATCACTTGCCATATGATCTGGGAATCTAGCCTTTATTGCTCTCAGGATGTTTCTAGCAAACACTAAACCGGTTCCAGGCCCAGCTTCAGAAATGTGGTGGTCCAAAGAGCCCTTCAAACCATACAAAATTGGCACTACTAATGATATGGTTGGATATTTTTCACCACTCATTGTTGCCACATATAACGAGTGCAACGCAGCCACAATTCCAGCGGCAAGTTTCCATTCAGTTCCAGTCAGGTTGTTTACTGCATCGCAACCTGCAAGGAAAGCAGATATAGGCCTACGTTGCTCAACCAACCGTATCAACATTTGGTATTGGATATTCCATCGGGTCACAACATCCTGAATTAGTTCATGGTCTGGACACTTCATTTGCAATTGTAAGTCATGCAATTTTTTTCTTGCGGCAGAGCTGCGCTTAAAATGTCCAACAATAGCCCGTGCATTTGCACAAAGGTTAACACCACCAGGCGTTGCCTTAAAAGAATCCGATATGGCTAACTGCAATGTATGTGCGAAGCATGTCAGAGATTTCCAGTTTGATCCAGTAAAAGCGTTTATCATGTTCCTCGCGTTGTCTGTGACAACATAAACTGGCATCTCGCATGCAGTCCTTGGTGTGGTAGTATTAGCAGTAGTAGCTGCTGCAGGCTTATTTTTTGTTAGCCCCCCCATTCACTTTCAAGTTCATGGAGTTTTGCCATTATAGCTTCACCAGTGTGTTCCCCTGGAAACCATGCAGTGTCCAGAACTTTGTGAATTAGCTGAAAATCAGCAGTTAGGTAGTGGCACGTGAATGAAATGTAGCTATCACCAGCACGGGAAGTCTACAGATCTGTTGTGTAACAGATCGATTCAGCTGAGAGCATGTCTTTTTTAATTGTTTCTGCAACATGTCTTGTTTTCTCGTATAGCGCTGGAATTACAGTCCTAGAAAATGTAGTCCGGTCTGGGATCTTGTACTGAGGTTCAAAATATTTTATAACGTCACGAAATCCAGGATCGTCCACAATGCAGTAAAGTTGTACATCACGAGCAATCATTCGGCCGATTGCCATTGTTCCACCAGCAGCACGTGGACGACTCGGTAAATATTTTTGGGGCCCAATGAAGTTATAATTGTCCAAACTGTTGGTTTGTTTGTGATTACTTGTTGAACACTCCGTCTTTTTCTTTTTAGCTACGGCATCCTTGGCAGCGGTAAACTCTTTGTGTATGCCCGGATGTAGCTGAAGGTGACGGGCCATGTTGCTGATTTCCAGTTTTCGTTTTGATAACATTCCCGCACGGGTTGCATTTTACCTCATTGGGGGAGAATTTCTTGAAGTAGTCCCAAACACTACTTGTCTTTTGTTTTCCATTGGCTAGTTCCTTATCTGCCATTCTGAATGTTTCACATAAAAAAAATCCGACCATGTTGTGAAGACGGCGACGCAACTCCTCAGGGTTTGATTTCTCTAAGACCCGAACTTCCAGTTTAGATTTTTGAATGCTCAAAGAGCTCATGCGGACACGGTGCCAGGTTATCGCTGTGCCCTAACCGTGCAAAGCCTACTAAAGTTAAGGCTGCGTGCGGAGGTGCGGAAAACGGCGCTAAAATAGGAAGAGAAGGGGAGCATGTTTGCCTTGATGCTAAATGGCGAATTTTCAAACTAACCGACGCAGTTTCCAAAGTCTTTCAACAGAAGGCAGTACACGGCAAACTTACCTGCACCGCTATTTGTGTCCCCTTCTATCGACCATTGTGGAAAATAACGCAAGTTTGGCCTTTATTTTAGTTGGCGTTGGCCTTTGACAGAAATGGCATCAACGCTCGCATCGACGCAAGATTAATCGACGATGGAGGGAGTGTTTTCCGACCGAAAGCCAAAGTTGAAGGAATGCCGTAGATGCGGGTGCAGCCGGCCGGACGACGATGAGCGACCGAGCAGGGTGATGTCGGCAGCTTGCATACGAACTTCGGCAGATGCCGGTGATGGTAGGCCGTTCGGCAACTCGGGCGTGTTTCCGTCCGAAAGCCGAGGGATGTCGTGGATGCGGGTGCAGCCAGCCGGAACGGTGATGAGCTTCGGAGCAGGTTGACATCGACCACTTGCGTACGGACTTCGGCAGTTGACGGTGAGGTAAGCCGTACGGGCGAAGGGAGTCTTAAACCGGACGAAAGATGGGGAACAGGGCGACGTGGGGTCGTTGGACGACATGTACGCTGGAGGAAAATGAATGCCGATAGCGTGCACGCTGTCGCTTTTATAAGGGATGACTGCAGGGGTATGCAAGCAGGCGGCTGCACAGCAGAAGAAGCCTCCACGGGAACATCACATTCAAGGAATGTAATGCTAAAATTCAAACTTCAAAGCCTGAATTGTAACTTAGCGGATGCGGTTGTAATTTACAGAGAGTTTATCTGAACTTGACAACTCGCTAACATTTTCTACTTGAAAAATTGTTTTAATGTTGAACTAAGTCTAGTTCTTTTAATTTTGCTGTATTCAAACTTGTAATTACAGCGGGGGCTTTTATATAAAGCCTTTATTTGTGAAAGCTAGTGAACCTAAATATGTAAATTGTTTCTTTTCAATTGTTGTTACCGTAAATCGCCTATTAAACGCCCATGGGCGGCTAAAATTAATTCGATAAAAAAGTGGAGGGGGTGTTAACAAGGCTAAAACAAAATTTCTGACCTCAACATATTTTTGGGGTGGCCGTTTAGGCCTAAATCCATCACGGTAAAGTTGATTATTCACGTGCGTGGTCTGGGTTCAATCTAGCATTAAGACAATCTTTTTTTTTTAGTGAATCGGAAAATTGATTAAAAGTTTACCGAAATCAACGTTTTATCCTTTTAAATCTTGGTTGTGCTGCAGCAAAATTACCGAAAATGTTCATAAATTTAACGAAATCAACATTTAATCCAACACTATTCACGGGAGCATTTGTAATCACGGAAAAGTTGGCAATATTAGGCCTACGCGATCGATCATTGATGTGCGTAATATGGATTCCATCTAGTGAAAACATTTTACCTTTTTCCCATTTATTCTCAAATTTAGTTTATTGGATCGTCATAATTCAAAGTTAAAACTAATATTTAGCCTCCAAACACACAAACCTCCAAAACAGACAACGTGATTCACCCGCTGGAAAACGCGTGTGTTGACATTTATCACCATAGAGTTATATATTGTCGTCCAAGACAGAAGTTCCGGCGGAAATAGACGCGTAGGTCTGGACCCGTGGGGCCCCAGTAGTGGACGCGAAGTGGTGGACGCGTCAAGACCGCGTAAGCGCTTGAAACATCCGGTCTACCGCGTCCGTTATGACGTTACTTCGGTTGGCGTTTTCCGATCGTGAATCGCGTGTCTGTTTTGAAGGTTTTGTAATGGTTAAAAATTAGTTTTAACTTTGAATTATGTTAGATATTTGAAGGAGGACGAGCTAATAAACTAGATTTGAGAATAAATGAGAAAAAGGTATAGCGTTTTCACTAGACTGAATCCATATTACCCACATCAATGATCGATCACATAGGCCTAATATTGTCGACTTTTGCGCGATTGCAAATGCTCCCGTGAATCGTGTTGAATTAAATGTTGATTTCGTAAAATTTATGAATCTTTTCGTTAATTTTGCTGCAGAACAACCAAGATTTAAAGGGATAATTCGTTGATTTCTTTAAACGTTTGAAGCAATCAATTTCATGATTGACTAAAAAAAGATTGGGGGGGGGCGTTAATAAAGCTACTATACGATTTCCGACCTTAAGGCATTTTTGGGGGGTGGGCGTTAACAAAGCCAGGGCATTTATTAGGCAATTTACGGTAATAACCAAGAGTTTTAAACTTCAATGCGTTAATGAATTAATTGCTTTTAATTTGAAATAACATGTAAGCCCATTCTTATTTTAAACCCCCGGTAGCAGTTAATTTTATCCACCAATAGTGGCAGCGCAAACCAGATAGTTATTGCTAGTTAGGACAAAGAAGCTTCATTCCCCATGCCGAGACTGTAGCCAATACTGTGCTTATTTACGAAAATAGTAAACATTCAAGAGTGATAGCTAAGAAGCCAATGTCAACAAAAGATGTCGGGGATGAGACAAGCACCTCAGCCATCGTAGCATCTGCCGTTACACTAATTTAGGTAGATGACTCCAATTAGAATCATTAGAAAGGTGGGAGTATCTTTTTTGTAGGGATCGACCGGAGCTGAGTACCGGCACCGGTACAGGTGCCAACGTCTACAATCGAGTCGGTACTAGCACCGGCCAAAATTTGGTCAATTCTTAACGATGTGCTTCTATTATTTATTTATTCAAATACATAAACCTTTATTCAAGTACTTAAAGAACTTTTATTTACTACCTTATTTACCTTTAGTTATTTAAATAATTCGGATGACTGTAAAACGTTAGTAGCGTAACTTGACTGCACCATCCGTTGCAAGAATACTATGTTTTGGAGCTCAGGAACAAGGGTCATCACCGGTCAGCAGTAAAAATGTGCAAATCAAAAATCCGGCATAGTGATGCTGGGGGTTGATGATCTTAAAATTTTTTTCAAAATTCATTGTATTTATAAAATTATGAAAATTATAATTAATTTAAGACACAAAAATGAAAGTTTTAATTATTCACTGCGGTGCTGTGCTTTCTTGGCTCTAGCAGATATCGGTAGCGTGCTCTAAACGCTGACAACCGGGAAAAAGTAACCGATAATAGGCCATAAAAGAAAAAAAATTGTAAATGTAAATTAAATTATTTTTCTTTAAATATTTATTACAAAGAGTTCAAAGAGTTACTTTGTTAGTGTAACAATATATATATATATATATATATATATATATATATATATATATATATATGTGTGTGTGTGTGTGTGTATGTATACAGGGTGTTCGGAAATTGGTGTCAAATATTTTGAGGGTCCGCTGTGTGATCAAAGATAAGAAGAAAAAGTCCTATAAACATGGGTCCGGAAATGCACCAGTCTTTAGTTACAGCCCCCCCCCCCCCCCAGGTTTGGGTAAACAGTTCTTAAATACCTCGTAATGATTCACCGTTTCCATTCCAAACTCAGGATATGTGCCATATCATACCTGGTATTACAGTACTTCATAATACAGTATTGGGTCGCACAACTTATCAGAGGGAGAGGTAATTTTCTTATGGGGGGGATCAAACGTGGTGGAAGAGAGGAGTAACTGCTTTGGTCTTGTACTTTAATGAAACAAATTGTACATACCAGAAAAAACACATCGTATCACATTACTGTGTGATTGAAAACAATCGAGAAATGAAATATCATAAGTAAACAGAAGAAGGCTACTCAAAGTTTTACTGAGTATCATTGCATTTGCGGCTCTGCTGCAATTAACTGCAATACGCATCCGCAAAAGACCTCCTCTCCAGAACATTCTGTGACAAGCAACTCAAAAAGATAAATACGACGGAAAACAAACTAAACGTAAGCGTTTTATCATAGTAGGTGCTCAAAATGACCCCCCTCTGCCTCGATGCAGTTCCGAAGCCGCTGCGCCATGGACCGACGAACCCGTTCAAAGATTCCAGGGGTTGTGCGAATCTGGTTGCATCCATCCACAATCCTTTGGCGAAGTACATCAGCATTGGGAATTGGTGTACTGTACACGAGTGACTTTAAGTGTCCCCAAAGATAAAAGTCTAACGGGTTTAAGTCCGGAGATCTAGCAGGCCATGCTATTGGGCCTGCACGTCCAATCCATCTGTCAGGAAAGCTTCCATCAAGGTAATGTCGGGCCAAAAGGCTGAAGTGAGCAGGTGCACCATCGTGCATAAGCCACATTCGTGTCCTGACTGCCAGGGGAACGTCTTCCAGTAGTTGGGGCAAGTCATACTGGAGGAAATGGAGGTAGGTTTCTCCATTTAGGCGTCGAGGTAGAAAAAAAGGCCCTACCAAATGATCACCAACAATTCCAGCCCAAACGTTTAGACTAAATTGTTGTTGATGTCTAGATTGTTGTACCTCGTGCGGATTTGCATGGTCCCAAAGATGGTTGTTGTGATAGTTGAATATGCCATCACGTGTGAAGCCAGCCTCATCTGTAAACAGGATAGACGGCAGGAAATGAGCGTCTGCTCCACATTCATGATTCAGTCGCACACAGAACGCTCGTCGTGGTGGAAGGTCGGCCTCGCCAAGACCTTGGACACGTTGCAAATGGTAGGGGTATAGCAGGTTATGATGCAAAATGTCCCAAATCGTCGAATTACTGACACCCTCTCTGCGTGCAATGTGTCGTGTGCTATCCGATGGATTTTCTGCTATGTGCTGGAGAACTCTGTCTTCCAAGCCAACAGTTCGCACAGTTCTGGGTCTTCCAGCATCCGATGTCCGTCTCCCAAATGAGCCTGTTTCCCGTAAGCGCTGGTGGATACGACTGAACGTTCTAGCACATGGCAAATTCCTGTCTGGATACCTTTGAGCGTAGAGACGTCGTTCTTCCAATGCATTTCCATCTGCAAGACCATACATGTAGTGCATGTCTGCCAGTTCGATGTCTGGATACTCCATACTTAGGGAAGAGAACTACCGAACAGTAAACGTGAACAAAGATCACAATGTCACCTTTAGATTTAAGTCATCAAGTGATTTAACAAACCCCTGTATTAACAAGAAGTCGTCGGTCAACCTCGAAATGTGGACTCTCCAAATGGTGTTCAAGGTCACCTTGTACAGATATGCGAATGTTCAATTTGAATTTGTGATTACAGTACTTTTTCGCATCACAAACGTTGTTGTTTTTGTCAATAAATGTTATTACATTCTGGAAGGGAGATCGTAACAGGGGGATAGCAACTAATGAATGGCAGAGCTTGCCCGCTGTAATGTAACTTTTAAGACTTCTCTAAGTTATTGTTTTTTAGAAGTTGGGTTTTCAAGGATTTTTGTCTTTAACACTTAAAACTACAAAGAATCTGAGGTGGAGATTTACCTCCAAATCAAAACCAAGTTTATGCGATGATTTTTGTGGAAGCTGGAGCGTTAGACAAAGGCAACAAACAAACAAACAAATAAGCAACCAAATTCAAATGTGTGGGTTGAGTACAGTAATGTTGTTCTCGCCGCTTCGGCCAATGAAACAAGTGATCATCCGAATTCTAAGGATTCCCCCACTTTTACGTTTTAAGCTTCTTTGC